>PQWD01000721.1:0-49003 GCA_019425675.1 Leucinodes orbonalis
ACACGTGTTTTGTTTATGTAGCTTAGGGTCGGCACTGCTCCAAATAGTATACTTTTTAATGCATAAATATGATAAAGCCTTATTATGTTTATCTTTCCTATACTTTAAGATACGAATATTTGTAATATTATATATTTTGTAGCTTTGAATAAAGTGATTGTAGTCTATAAACTCAAACCAAATTATTTAATTTACAAATCCTTGAATTTAATAAAATTATATTCTGTTACCGTAAAATTAATTTTTAAAAGTTTATATAAGGTATTCAGTAGTAGTTTGTGTGTGATATGACTGATATGTGGTGACGCTCCACATAAAATCGAACATCTCAAACTAACCATATTCGTCTAGTTTCAGAGGTTCAGAACGACTTGAAAACAAGAATAATATAAAACAGATATCACAGTCCGGACTTCACTTCAGTTGTTGTGTTGCCACCGTTTCGAGTTTAGAGCTTAATGCCGTTGCATGTCTTTCTTCTTCAATTGATTTTTATTTATTCATATTTAAGTACAGCTCATTTATACAGTTGAACCCTATTTTGAGATTGATTGGGTAATAAAGATAGTATTTACCACAGGGATTTTTATAATTGCTGAAGCATTTTATAATTTTAAAATTTTTTAACATGGATTTGACAACCCTAGTGTAGTTTAAACGACGTATAGTATTTATGACAGGTGGCGTACCGATCGCGCTTTAAATCCTACCGCGAGTGTAGACTCGTAAACCGCAGTTACGACTCATTGAGTTATTGCTCGATTCGTACTGACACTTTCACTGGTGGTAGACTTGTAAATCATATCGGTCTCATAAATGAATGAATATTAAATAGCATTTTGATTTAATAGTAAATAATTAAAATTTTGACATTTTTAAAGATTTTGTAATCATAGATTAAATACTTGTCCCAATTTCATCACTGATGATGAACCAATCCGCACGCATGTTTGCTGGGAAATCAATGGAACAATCTATTGTTTATCGGGGCTTAAGTCCTGGCAAAACATTTGGTCTACAGTAACTAATATGGCCCTCCAGTAAAGAAAGTTATTCAGGGTCATAAAGAGAGAGAAAGAATAACATTGTCATCGATAGTCTTTAACGGTCCACTGCAGAGCACAGGCCTCTCCGCACAGCATAGCTGTAATGAAAGTCCTTTAGAGTCATCACAGAGAGTAGAGAGAGAGAGTAAGATGCATCAATATTGTAATGTTGGTCCTTCACAACGTAAGAAAAACATCCACTTGGGCAATTACCTCTATGGCCAAATAATTTTAAACATCTGAAGTTAGGAAAAATCCTGAATTTCCCGAAAATATTAGGATGCTTTCGCGTGCTATTAAATTTACGTAAATATGATATTAGAAACCTCTATAATTTTTAAAGGCATTGCACTCCACAATGCGGTTGTGGCAGTTTACCGTATAGGGAATCCCACAATTTGTAAAAATTTTAGGTTCTGTAAAAATCTTAATGCATATAAAGTTTCAACAGTATGTTTCGGAGAAAAGTAGCTGTTATGTATGAATGGAAAAAAAGACAGACATGACGAACCTATAAGGGTTCCGTTTTTCCATTAGGTTGCGGAAACGTGAAAACCGTCTAATAAAAGAATATAACTCTTTAAAAATAATATATATCGCACCTCATTCATATAATTACTGTATAAAATATCACAACAGATATATTGTTCTTAATTTGTTGCTCGACTAAACGTATTTCAATACATAAAATTGAGCCATCGTGCAAACAAAGACACAAATCAAATTAAACAAGATAATTAACAGGTTCTCTCAAAATGAATAAACATTAAACATGTCAATATTATAATTGGATTTACTCAGGCCCTAGGCGTAACAAATCCAGTCCATAACGATGCTCAATGATAAACGAGGTGACAGATATTTGCGGCAAGCGGATATTTATTAATGCGTAACTGACCAAAATAGTTTTTTTGCTTTCTTTTTATCAAAAGTTTGACATCCAATCCAAATCCACTGTTGATAAAGCAAATGCGTGATAATTCTGTACGAGCCCTTAATTTTTAAGTTTTAGCCAATTTTGGTTGATAAAACGTGAGTTGATTTTTTCAAATTAAGATTATACATCCCATCTAATACAAGCAACAACAGGCGTAGGATATTTATTCACACTAGTAATTTAACGAAAAAAGACTTAAGAACTGTTAAAAGGATTTAAGTGGTTTATAGTGGTTTAATGCATGTTTTATTATTGAGACATGGATTTTAATGTGTTTGATCGTATTAATATTGGGCTGAGGGGTTAGGGCTCGTAAAAGTACAGAAATAATCGTCATTTAAATGCCACTGCGAAGACTCAAATTTCTTGTTCACACATCTTTATATTTTACGACTTGTATAAATCGAGACAGCCATAAAATAAATTAGGCTCATATTTTTGTAAATGCAAGTTATGATCTGTTTATAAACAATCTTCTGTATAAATACATCTCACTTACACTGTTTTTAATAAAAATCCTTTATCCTTGTACTGGCTACATCATCTGTACATAGATATCTCCTTTATCTTATAATTTAATATATAATAATGTGTAATTACTTATACGTTTTATTAAGTTGTTAATCTAATGCCTACAGATATATTATGTTGTGACCAAAACAATTCTTACCAATGTGGTGTAGGTGGTAAGTGTGACTTTCAGAAATATTTATCGCGTAGTCTATTACCGAGTCTATGGTGCCATAGAACAAGTAGTAGTCAATTATCTTGCTAAATCCGCCGCTTAGGATCAATTAACATTATTTGTTTGTAAACAAACTATTTATAAATGTTGGATGTTCATTTTAATTGAGAGTGCATTCAAATAGATGTTCAGTAAACACGGTTGTCATACAATTATTGCCTCAGCGCGAGATATGAATAGTAACAATTTAACATAGCGTACAGTTAGAAACTTGCAGTTTAAGAGGATGTTTCACTGGGATGCCGCAAAAAAACAAGTTTATTTTACATTGTACCTATCTTAAAAAAGGTTGATGATGTCCTCCCAGACGTATTCGTCGACAGCGACACCCTGTCAGTCTGAATTTCAAATTTAAAAAATAACAGATAAGGAAAAAAGATGAAAATAGTTTATTAAATAATGAAGATTCATTAACTATTTAATAAACTAATGATCTTTTTTTTTGTAAAGTTTCATATGAAAATGTTTCCCATCTGTTCTAACGATTACTAATTCTTATGGGTTGTGAAATTACATGACCGACTCACTGGAACTTTGGCGCCTTGGTTACTTAATAATTTTGTTTGTGCTTTAATTTTGTGCCTCATCTCATAATTTTGTCTTGCATTGGCCGACTTGCGAACATTTCCTCTTTATTTTAAAGCTGTAGTGTGTTGTAGCTACTTTGTTATTTATTTTATTGAGATCATTATCAGCTTATAACGCCTTACTGTAGAAACAAGCCTTCCCACACAGTACGGCTATGGGGACCATTAAATCTATAAATACATTTTAATTATAAATAAATAACTATTTCATTTAGAGTTTAACAAATGAAGTGCCCTTTAATTTGTGCATTTTTTTAGTCACCCAGGCGTCCAACTAAGACAGAGTCCTGGAATTTCGCCCCAAGTTACTTGTTATAACTGCCGTGACAGTAGCGAAATTGCTTGCTGCCCTCGGAATAAGTTCTATGTTCTTAATAAAGATGTTGTACTGTTAGAAAGTAATTTACTCTTCAATTATTGCGTCAATCGTAAATACCGAACGGAATTTGTAAAGGGATATAAAAGTACGTTTATTTTGAATATACCCCTAGTAACAGTGAAGTACTTACTTATTCAAATGTATATTACTAGCGTTATCCTCAGTATGGCACTGGTATTTTGAATTTCACTAATGATCCTAATCTTTTTTGGAAAATTTAATATAGCCTTTGGTATCCGCAGATTGTGTACCTTTCCAACAGTGCAAGATTTTTGCTAATCGGTCCAGTAGTTTAAGGGCCTATCAAGACCTAAACAAAACTTTCCTCGTTATTAAAATATTAGGGTAGCTAAATACATATTAAGTATATGTATGTACATAGAAACATAGGCTTCCTGCGCTAATGTTACGACGTCGACATTCGACAAGAGATTACAATAATTGATATAAGTAAATGGTAACAGTTGTTTAAATAATAAATATCCACTGACATTCACACAGCGCCATCTAACCCGAGCGAAGCGTGAAGCTTGAAGTATGGGTACTAAATATTATTTTTAGAAACATCCTGACCAATACAAACATACATGTTAAATTGTTCATACATACAAATATTTGTACTGCTCGGGAATCAAACCTGGAACCCATGATGTATTCCAGCAAATGGGTCGTGTGATATATTAATATATTTACAACCATTATTATTATTTTAATTACATTTTTATTTAATAAGTAAAAAACTTCTATTCGGTCATTCAGTCGAGTGAAGTTCAACAATCACCGCATGTTTGTTAGTTTACCGAGTCCCGTTTGAATCGTGACCCTATTCCGTATCCCGAGACGGCGCGTGCGCACCTCTCTGAATGGACCGTATAATTTGTGTTTACCTTTGCTCTCAAAGGAGTATCAAGTAGTTTTTAGTGTTGCCATCAAAAAATAAAGTTGGGCTATTTTCTATTACAGACTAAATAGTTGGATCAGTTTTTAGATATTGAAAAGGCTTTTACATTGAATTTTCACAAACATTATTTTGACTATATACGCTAGTTCCAACTTACAGTATTCGACAGCACACTACTTTTGTATTGTCAAATAAATGATGGAAAATTAAAAATGAGTGCCTAAATATAAAAACATTGCACTCATTGCTTATTTAGTGATATCACTGTGTTTGCTGTTGTTTCTATTACTATCGTAATACAATTTAATGAAACATTTTATTTATACTTATAATAGATGTTTAAAAATCATTATATTTTGACTATTCAATTAAATACAATTAGCAATAAAAAAGTACAAGATATCGAATAATCCTGGCAACACTAATCCTGTGAAAAGTTTACCGTTCGGCTTCTTATAAAAATATTTAATGTGGACAAGTGTCTCTATGGACGCAGCGTAATTAGTAAGTTGTTTACTTACGGTACAGTCGCCGGTTTGATGAGTGGAAAGTTCTGACAGCTCAGAAAAATATCATTAGGATTGTAGCTGGATCCTTATTTAGTTTGCGTTTTGAGTTGAGTTTGTGCGAGTTTCTTTTTTACACTTGAAAATCGTTTAAACATAAAAAAGGTGAATACAAACTGGATAATATACATTTTCAAAGGATTAAAATTAACTTTTCAATGCCATTTGCTTTTGAGATATTAACTTAAAATTTTACATTTACATTTTATTATATGATTCAAATATTTTTCTCTCGTCGAAAGCGTCATCATCAGCTCATATACGTCCCCAGCGAGGGGCACGAGCGTAGGTACCCGTAAAGAGTGACCAGGCCTTAGTCGTCCACACAGGCCCTGTAAGGATTGGCCGACTTCACGCATTACTAATTGAATCTCTTGCTTAGGTTTCCTCTCGATGTTTTCCTTCACCGTAAGAGCGTCGGATAAACTTCATATAATTTTGAAAAGTCGAAGGTGTAATACTTTATAAATGATGATACCTCTTTGGATACAAGCATGTAGTATTTAGTATTGATGTTTCCTATACATTGCAGTCCACTGCAGCTAAAGGTAATGTTTAATTTGGACCTATTCTCAATAAAGGATAGGAATGATTCCTATCCGGGCAGAATATACGCATATAAATTAAATTATTTGAAGAATGAACACAATTAGTAGCAACAGCTATTTAGAGACGGCATTTTATACAATACTAAACTACACAACAAATCTTTAGGTAGAATGGGCTCACGTATATTTTATTTGTTTGGCAATTCTGATAATTTTAACGGACTGACGGATAGGTATATCCGACAAAAAGAAATGCATTCCTATTGTGTGTAGAACGGGTTAAAAAGTTAAAGTTAATTGTTCAAAAAAATATATACAGAGCGTATTTTTTTTAAGGAAACACCGTAAATTAATATTTGTTGTGTGAATGTTTAAACTCACCGATATGTAAAGAGACAACCGCCTATGCAAATAAGTAAATGTTGGATAAACCACAGATTATACATTAATGCATATTATGAGTAATGGGTTTCACAAACATTTGAAAACTTGTAGCTTTGTGTGCACGATTTCTGAAAACTAATGTCTATGTGTCATGGAGATTTCGAAGTCTCAATAGACATATTTGACGGCCCACGTGGTGTAATGGCTTAGATACTGGGGGTTCTGGGTACAAACTCAATGCAGTTAAACTACTTGTGTATAGGATCATGTCTGTGTTGTCCAGAAAAACAGAAATGATCATCTATGTATTATATGTATTTACAAAATATATACAAGTATCATAGAAAAATTAGTACTCGATGGTGCTGTGTTGTGGAATGTCTGTGAAAACCAGAAAAACTACACTTATTATATAAAGTCCATTGTAAACATGCGTTTTTATGTATAAACATAAAAATAACTTCTGGAAAAAGTGTATAATAAATAAACAAGTCTATGAGTTCATAATTTAGTTAAGACATTAAACCATTCATCAAACGCAAGTCGTAATTATGAATATGTTTTGTAACATTTTTTTATGAGTAGGCATGCACAAGTGTCATACAAGTCCCAAAAGATCTTCGATTCTGGCATAAAAAATAACGGCGATCGGCACTTAATAAACCACTTAAGACACTCATTAGTGTGTTATACACGGTCGTTTTAATGCGAAGCATGGTTGCTTGCGCTTCTAGACGAAAATGTAGCGAGATAGGGCTGCCTTATCAGACGCCAGTGCTAAAATAATATGAAAAAGTCAGCCGTCTCTTGCTTGAGATAAGTTCCTCAATTATAATTGCGTATTTTAGGTTTATTTTGTATATGTTTTTGAAGGAATTCGAGAATGACATATTGCTGAAGAAGGCCGTCGTCTTTTATATACTTATATATAAAAAATACCGGTATTTTGAGTAATGCTATAAATAAGTATAACAATATTATGGACTGGAGGTTTTTGGTGAGGGTGAGCCACGCTTTGGCATGAATGGGCCGACTTGACCGGGGTGAAATCTAACTTCAAAGATACCCGGTGTGAAACTTTGTTCGTCGAAGTTACTGGAAGCCCAAATTTCCCTCTTCCCCTTTCCCATATTTCCTTTTCCCCCTCTATTTTTTAAGGTTGGCAACGCATTTCTTTGGAGTAAATAGTATTCATGAATGGCGATATAGTGATATCGCAATACATATGGTATCCTCGTTTGACTACCCATGAAAAAAACTGATTGAAGCCTTAGTGATTGACAATTTAAAAGTACGTGTTTTGGCAACCCTAGCTCATCTCCACCCAAAACGTCTAATGGAGTTGTCAGATTACGCAACTCGGTGAGAACCGAGTTATCTGCTGCAGGGTTGCACCTCGCGTTGTTTGTGTGACTCATTCTACTTTATTATTCGTAGCTGATGATCACGGCTTGCTATAAAACAGAGGATTTAAAAAAAAATCTCTTTCAGATAGATGATCGTACAGGAAAAAAGTACAAGATAATATGAGCTATAAAATATAAAAATTTTACACGGGGTTAAACAGATGGAGACATTTTTTTTAAATCCTTTATAGGCAGACATTTGACCGCCATCTCACCTGATGGTAAGTGATGATGCGTACATTCTTATTGAAAAGATTATTTAAAAAAATAACTTAAAAAAATTCGTATCTTAATTCATATTAAAACATCACGATTATGGTGTTTTTATTATAACTTAAGTAAAACTTACGTTTTATGGTTACATACTTAAAGTAAAATAAATTCTACAACTACCTTAACCCTATTGAGGCATTGCCTCCTTCTTTTCAGAGTTAGTTTGCCTTGTGAATTACCTAAAGTGGATTTGGTTAGTGCTTCATAAACTCAAGCAAGTTTAAGCAATATGGTGACAATTGAAATCCATCGTAACAATCCTCGCTTTTGTAATAATTTAATAAGGAAAACGAAATTAACACTTACGGAATAAGGTATTTATTTTTAGTATCAAGGAAAGACTTTAACGAGATTTTAAACCAGACTTTCTATTCCACACCCAATTTGGTGGGTTTATAAATTAAAGTATCGAGGCTACAGGTCGTACCTAGAACCCGAGAAGGAAGAAACTAATTAATACGGTGAATTAACTTTCTTAATCTAATGTTACTTCTGCTGCCCCATTGTACACTGTGGCAGATACCTGTAGGTTGATAGCCATTCAAGTTCTCTCTGTGTTAAGCCTCTGGTGTGGGATGGCTACTTTGCCGAATCCCTTTGTCTCCCTCCCGTTCGGGGACGTCCTTAGGCTCATAGAGTAAATTTTAAGGTTGAGTTCCATCTGCGCTCGCCAATTGCCCGGTGTAGCTGTAAAGTCCATCTACACCCAACAGCAGTAGTCAGTTAGAAAAAAAAACCTGTGTCTCCCTTAGTGAATGGGTTCCCTCTGGCGATGAATTGTCTTGGCCGATCTCTTTAAATAGGCTTTGGACTTTGACAGGTCAGATGAGGATCAGGTGGTGTTGATATAGACTTTGTTTGTGGAGCAGCCCAAACGATGACTCTCCTTATCTCGTGTCCTGCTTGCCCAAGTAACTGTTCTTAGTAGAATTTAATGCGGCTGCAGACAACGCTGTCATTTGGAGTTATACGCCTCACAGCTGCTGTGATAAACACTGACTAGGACCTTATGCCGATGTATGGCTCTACCACACTTAGTACTCATTCTAGAAAACTTTCCGTCTTCTGCCAAAATCGGTCTTTATGGTAATAAATATCCACTGACATTCACACAGCGCCATCTAGCCCCAAACTCAGCATTAGCCTGTAATATGGATACTAATTAATATAATGGCGTTTATAACATATGTATCTATCTGCCTATGCAAAAACTGTTCTTTATGTAGATTCCCACATTTTATTTTATGGGTACTCGTATCTCATTTCAATCAGATAGATTAATCGCTAAAAATATGTAATGATAAAACTGGAACAAAATATAGGTATTATTTAGTCTTCACATTTATTTTCAAACCTACATTAATTACATTATACCTATTACGAATGACCTAACTGGTGTCTATTGTTTATTTGTTAAGATATTAAAAAAGATTGAAAGATTGACTAAACAACGGATAAACATACTTATGTACTTTTTTGTAAACATACATATATACATAGAAAACACCCAGACCAATACAAACATACATGTTCGTGCACACCAATGGAACCTGGAACCCTTGGTGTAATAACCGAAGTCTCTACCATTACACCAGATGGGTCGTCAATATGGCGAATAGATCAACGGATCTATAGTAAAATATTACCTTTTATTTTTCATGTGAACGTAACGGTCAGTTCGCCCGCCTGGTGTTAGTAATACTCTTGACCATGACAAAAGCGGTGTTGAAGATAATTAATAACAGTCGGTGGTCATTGTTTTCAAGTCAACACCTCCCTGAGCCTGTCATCCTTGACAACATATGGTCGTCTTTATACCCTGTAATTTTGCAAACTACAGTGTCCTCATCCCGCAACACAGAAATGCAATGATTTTGGCATTGCGTTGGAACCTACTTAAACGACTCAGTATCGAATCTAACACTACCTATAGTTAGGTTAGGTCAGTGTCCGGTTCTCATTACCAACCTCAAGCTAGTAAGATGTCTCTAGAGGTAATTGGCGTGATGCAAGTACTTTGACTGACATTAAACACGCATCGCAATTGTTAACATCCTGCGCCTTGTCAGGGCGTGATGTTTTATTTGTGAGGCTTTATTTCATGGGTTAAATTATAGCTTAGAGTGAAGTCTACTCGTGCACAATCTTTGTAAATGTGTTTCTATTGTTGATTACGTTGACTAAGGGTTGTTCTTTTTTAAACAGTACAATCAAGAAGAATAAACTTGTCAAAAATATAGATCGTTATCTTGATGACATATGATAGTAATCATATAATTATACCAAAAATCTTGTATTGCTGCAAACATCAAAGTGTGAACACTTATCGCAAAATATTTCTCCCAGTTCGCCCAAGCATTAATGAGTTAGATTAGGAAGTTATGCGTGCAACAACCTGCTCATTAAGTGCAACCAAATTCGAAGGATGTATATTTATTTATACCTAAAGCCCCATATCCGTTGAATTTCGGGAGCATGCGTTTGTCAATAGTTTTACTATTGTCCTGTCAAGGATGTATGAATATTTTATAACAAATTATTAATTCTTTCTTTCAGGCTGCTGTAATTGTACAATTAGCGATGTTCACCACTGCACTGAATATTACTACAGAATCAATACAGGTGAGTGAGCAAGATTATGTTAGTGATACTCCTGACCATGACAAAAGCTGTGTTCAATAAATAACAGTCGGTGGTCATTATTTCAGTCAACACTTGCCTGCGCCCGCCATCCCTGACAAGTGTGATATCACATGTTAGGTCTCTACTAGTATTTGCTCAAAGCTCAGGGATAAGTGGTCTCCATGCCGTTGCTTGCCAAGAATTAATGACACAATTCTGACTCAAATTAGTGGCCATACATAAGTACTGCTCATTTTCACCCAGGTTTCCAACCAGCCCTTCCAGTCACAAGGGAGAGTTATTATATCCTTGTGGTGAATAATTAACAAACCTGTCAAAAAAATATTTTATTTTGAAATAACTCTCTCTTTACATTCAAAGAAAAATAAAATAGATATGTATTTTGCATTCAGGATGAAGAAATTTCATCGCTATACGCATGGAGCTCTTGGGCAGCGGGAGGCCTCGCTCTAAAACTGCGGTGGTGGGGTTGCAGTCCAGGAACGTCAGTGCTTGCCTAGGTGACTATGAATCTGAAATATATAAATAACCGCCATGAATTCAGACACAATGGAAAATCCATTGTTTGTGATTCTGTATAGCGTTTTTGGCGATCATAGGGTTAACAACACCGCTACTGCCTTGCATTTGCGTACTTTATAGTAAATATATAGATTTTTTTCTTAAAATAGAAATGTAACCTGTCGATGACACAATTTTAGTAGGGACAAATGTTTTAAAGTGCCCTTCAAAACACGGATGTATCGTTGTTTCAGAAAATCAAGTGATTTAGCCTGTAATGTCTTTTCGAAGTTATGTGTACGTTTATCCGGCTCTCTTACGGCGAAGGAAAACCTTGTGAGTAAACCTGCGTACACCCACAAAAAAATTTCGATAAGACATTGGTACGTGGCGGGATTTGAACCTGCATCCCGCATCCAGTGAGCTACCGACGCTCACTAAATTGTAATCACTAAAATAATTGATATTATGGGTAAATTTTTATATGGTTTTACAAATCAAAATACCACGGACTGGAAAATTTGAATCCTTAAAAAGTTATTCGATATAGCGATTGCCACCTAACTAATATGTGTAATGTTGATTTCAAATGTATTATTAAACAACGTTCCGCTCTTTGCTTATGCTAATTAAATAACGAATAGATGCTAAACACTTTAGGCGCCTATTCGCGCCAAAAAACTGTGGATCTCATGAATTATGGCGCCAAAAATGGTGTCATTTTATCATCTATGACGTATGCTAATTGATGATCAATAAACTCAATTAGCGGTTGATGGATACTAAAACAGTGAAAGTGCTTTTATGGCATACTAAATGCTCCATTAAAAAATAAGTAAAACTAAGTCGACCCATTTGATGTAATGGTTGAGACGTCGGCACCTACATCAAGGGTTCTGGGTTTGATCTCCGGGCAATACGCAAAAAAAAATACAAATATTTGTGTGCATAAACACGTCTGTTTGCTTTGACCTGGGTCTTTTATGTATAATATGTATGTGTTAATAAAAATAGTACATAAGCATGTTTAGCTATTGTTTAGTTATATAACTGGCTAATGCATAGTTTGGGGCTAGATGGCGCTGTGTTATCGTCAGTGGATATTTATTATTTATTTATCTTACATTATTATTACAATAGTCTTCCAGATAAATGCCGCACCATGGTTTTGCTATAATATAATACATATTAATATGATACAAAGAACCAAGATATTCAGCACAAAATGGGGGTAACCTATGTCCAGCAGTAATCTGCGATAGTATGAAGAGAGAAAGTCTAAAATGTATTATGAATATCGGGTATTCAGTTAAACTTGAGTAAACTGATTCATACGTTATTTATAATTATAGATTATATAGTAAAATGAGATAGTAAAAGAGTCTGCAACAAAAAACTAAAGAGGACACTGAGAGAGTAAATATCCCATGGCCGTTCTGAGTGAGAAGGCTTAAAACTTACACTGGTATGTATGTATATAATAGGATTGGTCTTGTAGTCAACCGATATTTGTGTTACTAACATTAAGCCATATGCAAAACTTAGCTAAGATATTAATTCATCATCATCAGCTCAATATACGTCACCACAGAGGGGCACGAGCACAGATTTAAGAATACATTCTAAAATCTGTGGGCACGAGTCTACCCATAAAGGACGCATAAGCCTTAGTCGTCCACGCGGATCCCGTGTGGATTGGCCTACTTCACGCACAAACTTTCAGCAGGTTTCCTCAGGATGTTTTTCTTCACCGTAAGAGCGTCGGATAAACGTACATATAATTCAGAAAATGCTTTGGTACCTGGCGGGAGCTGAACCTGCACCCTCCAGATTGGATGGCAACTTACAGTTCACACCAACGAACCACCGACGCTCATAAATGGTCGATATTTAATAGTCCTTCTAAATACACTTGACCGGGAATTTTGTCTAAGATATGAGTAACTTAATTGTTGTGCCACACCAAATCTTTTATCTAGTAGGTACTTAAGCTAAGAGGTCGACGATTGATCAAGTTATAATGTTTTCATTACAATTTTATGTACCTCAAAATAGCATTTAACATCGTGTTCGCCGCTTCAAGGCGTCGTTAATAACTCCCAACAGCATGCTACATTGTACTTTCTTAATATAAAAGCGAAAATTGTAAACGCCAATCGTTTATACGGCCATTAAAGCGATTTGCTCAAGGCCTCTTTACACCTTGCGACATACTGACTTCGATGTAACGATGCGTTTAATATAGCTAAAGATTAACGGGATTCCGATGATTTATCGACTTTAGAGCGTATGTTTGGTGTAATAATATTAAAAAGTGACTTCCATACTTTCACTAGTCATGTTAATTTGGTAATTGCTATGTATTTGATAGGCGATAAAATTTTAGACGATGGTCATGTCCGAATCATAAGTAGGGATTCATTATAATTTAATGGTGTATACTACTTCTACACAGTTAATAATTGGTATTTCATTAAAAAATTGTAAAAAAAAATTGGTACCTAAAACCAACATTCAAAAATAGACAACAATGTAAATCTTATATCCGTTGCATAAAAATGCCAATGATTTTAAAATATCAATCAATTCAGCTATTATTTTACCGTAAGTATTAAGATATTCTTCGCTGGATTTATCTTATCTTGATGACAACTTTCATGTAATAGCTTAAGTCCCTGATCATGTAGGACGCCTTCCGGTCTAACGAACCCATGACTTGCGAGAAGTCTTTGGTGGACGCTGAATGAAAACAGTGTAAGAGCGGGATATCTGTCATAAAATGGGGATAACCTATGTTTAGTAATGGACTGCTATAGCTTGAAAAGAGCAAGCTAATCAATAATAAAGGTTTTAACATAGAAAAAATACAACTTTAACACCTGTCCAAGCCCTCAGTTACTACAGCATCCAAGTAAAATATCTGTGGCCAGTGTAAAGAGTGATGTCAGAGGTCAAAGATGGCCGCTCGGTAACGGCGAGCGTGTCTTGTAACTAGCTGTTATTGTTAAATGCATTGATTGCATTCTGATTGACGCGCCTGCGGTAATAACCTGGAAATTACTTGGTGATTTTCAATATATTTTTTGACCACCTCGTCGTTGTTTATTTTCTTATCGAGGAAAGCCAAATTGATGAATCAGACCAATTCTGATGTCAAAATGTCTAGATCGCTTTACGGCATCATGGTTTTCAGTAGCGCCCGCCATTTTGATAGTTGGGACCGACGATGCGAACTGCAATCTATAGTATACAATAATTCTTCGTTGCAGACAGCCTGCAATGTTCTAACAAGCGAAAACAGAAAAATGAGGAATAAATTTCATGCGATCAAGCTTCCAACATTTTTATTAGGATGAATCTTGGATAAAATATATGTTTTTCTTTTAGTAAAAAAGTTTTTTTTACAAATCTTTTAACTCCTTCGGAATACACAATAGAAAACTAATTGTTTCTGTCGGATATATCCGTCAGTGGCGGTTAAAGGGTTAAAAAATCACATTGGACGTCCTAAAATGATAATAATATTACACAAGTATGTCTGTGAAACAGTCTGCATCCTAAGAAGATAATAACATCTAACAACGTTGACTAAAATATTAAAGTGTTCCTAAACTTATGAAATAAAACTTTATCATTATTATTACTACAAGTACTACTCACTCATATAATGATTATTATGTTATTATTATAAGAAATCATGCAGAGTTTACCTTAAACCCAGGCAACCGATTGGACTAGTCGGTCCGACCAACATAACTCCTGCCATAATCACGGTAGTTTCTCTTACAGATAAAAAAATAACATTGACGATTTGTATGTACACGTAGATAGGAACACCGCCGGCAACCGGACTAATTAAGAGCGACGGCGTTCTGATTAGTTATTTATCTATGTAAGAGCATTCTCTATCTGGCCGTATTAATCCTGATCCTTGGACCGCCGATTATCTTCAGCGCATTCATTTGTACGTTAATAGTTGAGCTTTGGTACAAATTCAGGGTTATCGCTGACGAAAATATTTTATGAAATAATATTGTAGTCAAAGCTTAATAGCAAGAAACTACCATCACCTATAGAGAGTTGTTGCTTACTAATGCACTTATGTTAAGTCATCCAGAAATTTCACTGACTGATTTAATCTTCAGCTTGAAAACAGTCTCCAGATCCTATAGTAATATAGCCTGTGACTCGGATCACTAGACAAATGATCTGTCTTCCAGTGTTCATATTTATTTAACCAATACATCTCGCTTTATAATACTTGCGTGCCTACACGTCCCTGTATGCCTGATCTGATATTTTCTTAAACTGCCCAATATCTATCAATATCGTTGAGGAGTTTAAAAGTTTTAGGGCCGTCATTTGCACAACGTATTTATACACTCAGAGCTCTTTACCATTTTTCATTGAATCCGCTTTTTCTTAATTGCCGAAGGATATGGTTTTGGGAGAAGCCACCAGTATTAAAAGTTTTCTACTTATGAGTTATCGAGTTGGTATACGAGATTCAAAGGCTGCGCGTGAAGTCGGCCAATCCGCACTGGGCCCGCGTGGACAACTAAGGCCTAATCACACTTTGCCCCTCGGTGGGGATGTTTAAAGAGCTGATGATGATGATGGCTATACGTGCGATTCAAAGCACAGATGTGGGCTATCTTTTTTGTATAACCAGGTGAATCAGTCTGCAATGGTTTAAGTAACTTTCACTAGTATTTGTTCTACCACCATCTGTAATTATATGCCTATATAAGTATTTCATTTTGTTTTTCCGAAGACAGGTAATAATTTTACTCATCAATTAATTAATTATAGCTATACAATTTAAAGTTACCAAACTTCAACTCAGAATCGCTAATATCCAACTAGTCAAAATATGATCAAATAACAGAAATAGTACCTAAAGTTCATTAGACCTATGATTTCCCTTACGTTTCTCATGATCGTTAGCCCTTCTATAACGGTACTGTGGATTACTTTATTGTTATTAATGATGACACCAGATTTGTTATGGGTAGTAGAGTTCGTATTATGTGCCGAGAATGTGAACATGGCTGGAAACAAGCCTAGATTGGCATCACCGTTAGCAATTCACAAAGATAATCTCCGCAGTGACTTACTTTACTTTCAGAAGCTTTATAGTTCCTTAAATTGCAACTCGTTTTACCAGTCCCTATTATCTTTTTTAATTATAAGTAAATAAATATTAATATGAGAGCTCTATGGTGTAGCCGCTAGTGCGTTTTGTTGACACAGCCACAGTTTTATACAAATGTGGTGGTTAGATACAATACTCTGGTAGGGTATACTAAATAGCTTAATCTAAAGCTAATGAGTAGAATAATATAACTTATTAAATAAAATTAATTTAAGTGTATTCATTTTTATATTATTAAATAACACTTATTGTAAACATAAATTAATTCAAATAATAAAAACTAAGAAACCTACAAAACGTATAAAAGGTGTCCCAAATCACTGTCCCTAGTCTGTGACATGGTACCCATAAGGCTGGCAACATTCCCGCGTTGTATAGCCAAACTTAAACGTTGACCAAGAAAGGCATCTACTCGCCTGTCACCTGTATACTCGGCTACACGTTTTACTAAATCCCGATACAAGATGGGCACATGGTCCCCACGGTCCAAACGTTTCCACAGCAAAAGGTTCAAATAAAACTGTGTTGGTCAGGTTGGCATATTTACGAACTTTGTTGAATTCAGCTGAAGCAGCCGCTAACCCAGCCTCAGACGAACTACGTGGAAGATGAGACGGCGCTAAAGTGTCGACGCAAGTAACATCCCACATTAAAGGACGACCCATCTTCCACGGAACTAAAGTCATTCCATCGGGCTAGGTTCAAGGATGGCGATTCCAAGGTTGCTAGGTTCAAGGATGGCAGGAATAGATGCACTAGCCAGAGCTCTTCTGATGATTTCATTCAAGTTCGCATGATGGGAGAAACGGCCGGCACTTTTGCTGCAGGAAAGACCGTGTCGACCATATGTGTCTACCATGTCACCACAAGGACAGCGATGGGGAACAGTGCAAGGAGCCCCCAAACGCAAGGATGCGGCAAACTAAAACAGAAAAAATTATAATAATTAATATATAATTAAATACATCACATAAAACTATTAAATAGATCCCTTACAACACTAATTAAAGAATATGAGGTAACATATAAACGGTTATCTCTATTCAATTTCCTATTACCTAGTACGAATAACACAGTGGCAGTAGTATGATAAGTGGTTTTCTTCGGATTTTGGTATACTACATAGTACTACAAATAATATAAATACTGTAATAGTACTCATGTACGTTCTTGCAATAATAATTTACTATTTCAGTTAAGTTCATGTTTCAGCAACCTCTAATTAAATCATACCTTATGTACAAAATTTCGAGTTTTGTCATTAATGATATAATGAAAGTACCTTAGTCGCACAGATCTGTCTATATATTTATCTGAAAAGATTTACCTTTAGTATACGATCTATTTGCAATAATAATCGAACTTAATTGCGAATCTACAGCTATTAAAGATAACAGGTTTACACATTTATTTATGACGCCTGTTTTACAAACACTATCTTTCACAGTTGAAGCATTTGTGGCATCAAATAGCAATTCGATTTTATTATACCCTATCAAGAATATAAATGGGTAAGCGTGGGCCAAGTTCTATGTTATTTATCGCAGCCATTTAATTTGACTCTACTCGGCAAATTGGCGAACAATATTTGATGATTTTTTCCATTAAAAGTCTGCCCAACTTTTTTATATTCCAGTATAATAATGTCATTTTAAAAAGTTAAATGTAACTTCTATTATTTTTTTCACATTAAGCTGTATAAGCTTTATAATTAAGCTGTAGTAGTAGTAAATTTCATTTGTTGCCGTTATGTTTATCATATTTATTGAACCTGATTAAAATTTCTGAAAATATTGCGTACATAAGTTACCTAACTTAATTTTCCAAACTTGCTGTCTTTTATAATTTAGATACCCGCACGTTCAATTGCAAAAATCTTAGACTCAGTCCGATTTATTTTTTGAAAATGTCTTAGTGAAGTACGTTACACTATCCATTAAATTTTATAAAAAAATATACATATATACCTACATGTACATTTGCCTTTTTACTTACGTACTCATATACAATTTCTAAAGTCGTTATTATTATCAATGGTCTTGGCTCCATCACCTCTGTGCGTAGTTCTACATCATGACTCGTCATAAACCATTTTATTGCGTCTTACATGGCTTCCATTAACAACTCAATATAGTGTCCAAATAAATTATATCAGTATACGAAAAACATACCCTCATTAAAGGCTTGTCGGAGTATCCTGCTGATACGGAGCGTGTAACATCCTCGACAAATTAGGACCAGCGCCATTTGTCATGAGCCTTAGTGGTTATAGGCAGTACACATTTCATTAGGCGGGCAATAAAGCGCATATGAGTTATGGCTGTAAGTCATTTGTTGGGTGGAACGGTTAAAAAGAGCACTTAAGGCACAAAGGGAATTTTGAAGCTTTCGGTGTCGATTAAAGTGTAAATGGTAATGTGGATGATTAATTCGTTGCTGTTTGATTATCTTGTAGCTAGACTTTTGTTGTACGAGAACGATCTATGATAATTTATAGCTTTTCGGAGATATGCCGTCTGCTATGTCGAATATGAAATATCCGAATAAATAATAAATATGTTACATTGTATTATTTTCAAACACAAAAAAATGAGGTTCATCATAAGCTTTAAGTGTAAATCGTACTAAAAAAACAAAAAAAGAGATGAAAGCAGTATATACTTTGATCGTTAATATTATTGATCGTCGGTAGCTGATTGAATTGTGAAGGTGCAGCATCTCCCTAGGGTAGGGTCTCACGCGTAAGCTCGGCGAGGACGTTATGAGCTGATTATGATGATTATTTATATGAAAAGTTCATTTTTTCAAATTTTAACAATATCTATATATTTTTAAAATTTGGTATTGTTTAGTTTTGGTTGTAACTTAACCTTAATATTTACAATTAATCCCCCCTAAACCTTACATTTCAAGCGCAAAAAAGCTACATCAGCAGAAGATTGCAAATGGTTTAAGATAAGATTAATTGTTATTAAAATAAGCAAAGCATTAATAAAAATCAGATTACTAAATTAGGTCTGAATAATCCCAAGCAGTTTAAGCACAACAATTTTAAGTTAACTACTAAATTATGCTAATAACAAGCCTACTGATTGATTAGCTATTAGGCCTTACAAGGTCAATCTATAATTATGATCTTTAATTATAACCTGAACTTACGTATACTTAGTCACAAGCGGCGCCAGAGACGAGACTTATCAATAAATAGTTTGTGATAAACGGTTCAAGTTTAACCATCGAGTGGAACCGATCGGTGCCATGGATATAATTATTCAAAGCCACGTTATGTCAAAGTCCTGTTATGTGACTAACCCCTTATGCTTTAATGACTTTCAAACCTCTACGTATTGTTACTTACATAATTTTTATTACTATTAAAATATATGAAGTAGATTGTCAATACAGACACGTGTAGGTATATTTTATCCATTTCCCAGAGATAACGTCATGTATTTTAGGAATCACCTTTGAGCGTCGGTGGCTCAATGATGTGGACTGTCGCCTTCCTACCGGGAGGGCTGAGGTTCAAATCCCGGCACGTACCAAGTGTTTTCGAATTTTCGATATATGTGCGTTTCCGACGCTCTTACGGTGAAGGAAAACATCGTGAGGAAACCTTCATGCACGCCTCGAAGAGATTCAAGGTTGTGTGTGAAGTCGTCCAACCCGCACTGGGCCCGCGTAGACGACTAGGCCTAATCACCCTATACGGGTCGGCTCGTGCCCCTCGGTGGGGACGTTTAATGAGCTGATGATGATGATTTAGGAATGACAATTCAAGTGGAATTTTACAAAATAATTCTTTAATAATATTTATATACCATCGTAAAGTTAATCAGTTCACTAACCTGATATCAAGTGACAAGCCTGCTGCGAAAGATGCAGTCTTTATCTTGAACCTTTGTTCACTGTAGATAGTAATTGAATTTTTTTGGCATTGCCATTGGTTTCTTATACCCAACAATTTCAGTACTTGATTCTCCTTCTCCGAATAGGAACTCAAATTTATGAACTCTCAGAAGGAACCTGGTGGCAGAGTTACAAAACTGCCATATGGTATCTAATGTGTTACAACTGCTATATTGATAATCGGGACCTACGGCCTTTTTTTTCAAACCTTCTAAAATTATTTTTTATACTCAATGTACCCAGTGACACTCGCGCTATGAAGATAAAAAACTCCTCATATGTTAAAATTCGATAACCAAATTAGACTGCAGTAGGGAACATAGAAATCTACATACATACAAAACAAAACCTTCCTTCGGTAGTCGGGCAAAAAGTTACGAAGTTAACGATACCATTTTTGTTACAGGCCAAGAAATAACGCCGCTAACGGAACCCTTCCACCGCCCATTATAACTGTACGAGTAACTAGACAGATACATGGGGACTGCCTCGGTGTAGCCAGAAGATACCACGAATGCAATACAGCTGTGAGTATACTTCTATATAACCATATAATGTTCTCGACAGGATGAAGACCTCCACTAATGATTTTTAGCATTTCGAGTCTTCGAACCGTAAACCGCCGCGTTAGTCCAGTACCCACATATTAGCCATAACCATATGCGTACTGAAAATTAATGGAATGACCTGCCTGTGTCTGTGTTTCCGGCCACATACAACCCCGTGGCTTCAAAAAACGAGCGAATAGGCTTTTTCTGGGCAAGCTTCTTAGAGCACGGCTCTTTCACTAGGATAGTCTGTGCTCAAGAGCAAGCCGTCATAAATAAAACCCGTTAGCTACATGGAGGTAACACCTGAATGAAGAGACAGTATTATAGTAGTATATAAAAATATTCTCTGAAAACTTGTATAATGTTCTATGTTAGGGGATTCGGTTTCCGCACTTAGTCCGTGCAGTGGACCATTGTGCGTGAGCCATGGCGGCCTTCTGGTCACTCCAGCAACTTGTATAATATTATTACTTGTATATTTCTCGTCATATAGGTTGGTGATGGTTTGTGTACGTACTTTAATATATATAAAGTATGAAGACTGTGATTGCAGATGCGCAGGCGTCAAACCACGCAATCAAAGATTACCTAGTCTCCAACAATGCCTAGAAAGTGCTAGTACCTATGAGGACTGATTTGCGGTTGGACCACTTTAGGAACATACTTATGGAAAGCTGTATAAGTCTTCTTAGTTTTCAAATGTTATAATAATACTTAACTTTTCATTACATTTTATAACTAAAGAACATTTTTTTTTAAAACCTAAAAAACTAATTGATATTTTTTTTATTATTTCTTTTTTGTAAAGTACGATTTTCTTTAACTCTTTCTTTTTTCTTCTTCGTTTTAAATAAGTCGTCAGATTAATTAAAAAAAAGGCCAACTCTGATGTAAAAGTTTCTACATGGCCTCTGACTTGGTTTTATTTAGGTAACTACAATATATAAGGTAAATTCGATCCACGGGATTGTACACTAGCCGATGCTTATCGTAACTGTAATTTATTTTGTGACCACATTCTTTCAAGAAGTCTTAATTGCTGCTTCAAGTATCTTACAGACACACTATAAAAATAATATGTTAAAAAGGCTTCTTAATGAAAGGTCAATTGATGTGTGGGAGGTAGAATCTGTGGAAGTAGTTTTTAAAAGAATCTTTGATAAAATATAAAAAATAGTATACTTTAGTTGCTTCATTACTATATAATGTTTGCAGTGGTGTTTCTTATTTTCAGGTCAATATAACATGAATCGCTCACGGTATTTTTTTATTTCTAGCCATGTCCGAAAGGCGATGTTGATGTAAGGGCGGAACAGTGCGCCATATACGACAAACGGCCATTTCGGGGACGGTTCTATACATGGGTGCCATATATTGATGGTAAGTTTTGTATATACATTTTGTTTTTGTCACACTCTATTTGTATCTTTTTTTCTCTCCAGTAATTGTATTGTAAATATTTGTGGCCATATTTGTGGGTTTTCTTTCTTTTTATATAAATAATGAAATAAGCCAGAAAATAGTCTCTTCTGATAGTAAGTATTTAGTGTCGCTCATTATTATTAGTACCACAGATAAATCTAAAGTAGTATAACTGTGTAGGTTACTGTCGTTATTTAAAGTAATATTAAGGTATTTTGCACAACACTTTTTAAACTAAAACCTATTCTACACATTATTTAAAGGAACAATACGATAAAAAAAAACAAAACTGCCTGAAAATAATATTTCCTTCTTTGTCTTTTTTACTTACATATAATCAGCTGGAGTTGATGACGAACAGGGAAAACTAAGTTCTACTTAAACGAAAAGCAACAGTCGAATAAATTTAATATTTTATCGCGAACAATTCTGAATTATCGGTACAAATCAAGTGATTCTAGATCAGCTTTGTGAAATTGTTAACTAAGAAAAAAGGTCACGTAGATTTGTCAGACTGATTGTAAAATAAGTAAAATACGAGTAAGTAATATTCTTGTGACTACCACGTCGTTATATGTTACAATAACATTAATAATACAGTAATTCAATCATTTATAATGTATTGGATAGCTTTGTAATTAATAAGAGAATTAATTTGTAGTTGATTACATATTAACAGTTAATTTCACACTTGTCTAGGCAATAAAATATGTTGTTTGATGTAATTCATTAAAATTAATGGGATAACTTTGTCACGTTGTACGATTTGCAGTATTTGGTTTACATATTAAATTAACTATAATATAAATAATAGAACTATGCTAAAACTTTGCATGCTATGTTATTTTATAATACTTACCAGCTGTTGCCCTCGGCTTCGCTCGCGTTATGATGTATTTTACATTCCTATTTTATCCCCTTAGGGATGGATTTTATAAAAATCATGGGGATGCACACGTCATAGTAGCTTTATGCATGCAAAGTCTCAGCCTGTTCGGTTTAAAATTGACAAAGTTTCATACCAACTTTCATCCCCTATTTTATCCCCTTGGGGATAGATTAATCAAAATCCTCGCGGATGCATACATGACGTAGTCGTGCCATTTACCTGCACGCCAATTTTTCAAAAATTCAGTCAGACATATTTCGTCACATGAGTAGATAATTAAAATAATAATAGCTTGTGCAGTTTAAACATTATAAACAATAAAACATAAAATAATAGTCAACATTTTATTCATTTGTATTTAGATTTTGAATATATTGTTTTTTTGACATGTATGTTTTACTACATATTAGTGTTAACTTGATTGATTTATATTATTTCTATTATATGTATTGTTGTCAATGTTATATGATATTGTTTGTGTCCTAAATATAAATAAATAAGGCCTAGTATAGACTGATAATGACTAACTTTTATTTTACCAGGTGATTCGCCGTGCACTCTCAACTGCAGACCGCTCGGGCAGCAGTTCTATGCATCACTAGCGCTGGTCGCGGACGGTACTCCTTGCACCAAGCCTGGGTTTAGAGCTATATGTGTTCAGGGAAAATGCAAGGTAAGTGTTTCAAATATCAATCACAACTTTTGAATACGTCTATTAAATTGCTCACAATATTCGAAGAATGTTGCGCGCGTCTCCTTTTTTTACCCGACTGCCGAAGGAGGGTTATGTTTTTCAAGTATATGTATGAATGTAAATTTCTATGTTCCGTGCTGCCTTAACGGATTGATGGATTTTAACATGTGACATGTCATTAGATTTGTCATCATAGCGCCAGTGTCACTAGGTACCTACATTAAAGGTATAAAAATTCAAATGTCGCATTTTAAACACATTTTTTATTAAATTGCCAGGCAACGATAATACGTTTACCGTGATGGTTAAATATTGCACGCATGGAACCACGACTACCTTAATAAGAGAATGGGGGATAGGGGGAAGAAGAATTTTGGAACAAACACAACGCAAGACCTCTCTTACTTCACACCCACCTCCGCCCACGACTACCTTAATAAGGAAGGGGATGAGGAATAGGGGGATAGGGGAAGAAGAATTTTGGAACAAACACAACGCAAGACCCTCTTACTTCACACCCAGCCTCCGCCAGCGACCTTTCGCCAGTCGGTCTATCGGGCCTCAGGCTTCCTACGCTACGCTTGCCAAGACGCGGTCTCCACTCTAGAACTCGTCTGCTCAAACAGCCATCAGTTCTGCGACATCTTGCATATCTCACTATGCGTTGGTACGAGCACGGAGTTAAATCCGGCTGGTATGTTTAAAGTGAACAGGCTGGCAGCGTTGGTTGTAAGTCAACGCCCCCCAAACAAGGAAAGAAGATAGATAATATTTTATAGGATGAGATATGATAGTCAAAGTAACGGACAGGATTTTATGTACACCTGAATATGAAAAATAAGTATTAGACTAAGGATGTATACTCAAGAAAACAGAGTGAATGCAAAGACTGTCTACCAGCGAAAAGAATAATCAGTAAACATCCCTGTACCAAGCAACTCATTGTAAGCCTCATTGTCTGATCACATTCTCATGGAGGACGATCTCTGGAGATGTTAAAACAAACGTACTCCACACGAACGTGACTTCTAAAAACCACAAAGGTGAATACAAACTGTGCAAAAACCAACTAAACATCCATTCGGCTTCTACACGGTAACACGCCGAGCTGGCCTATTCTACGCGCCAATAAACCACGAAACTATCTATTGAGTGAATGCGAATCGTCTGATCTATAAAGTATTGATGCAACATGTGAGATGGCAAGGACGGACATCTCGCTCGTAAATTATTTAGCAGTTACTGGTTGTTATTACGCGATAATGATTAGTTCCCGTTGGTTGGTATCTTTGTTCTGGTTATGCTGTTGACATCAAATTCAGAGGCTTTTGATGTCACCTATGTACTTGTACTATAACTTGTAAGCAAGTTGTTTGTGTATAGAAAACCCTTGTTTTCTACACACAAACGATTTGAAAAAGGCCCAAGGACGAAATGATAAAAAACCAAGAAATATTTTATTAACATTTCTGATAAAATAACTACCTTTTTATTTAAATATTGTGCAAGTTAACCTTTAAGTTCTTCGTTAAATCATCGGTTTTGCTCCTTTACAAAGCACGTAAGCATTCTAGGATAATATTCTTTCAAAACGGAAGTAAATTAGTGTTGAAATATTTTTAAAAGGTTAACAATGCACGAGCTATATCTGCACATGCAATGTGCAAAATAACTCGTTTTAAAATTTAAAAATAAACAATCGCACATTATTCATGATAAAATAATACGGCGAAAGCACAGATTATTTATCCGCTTACGCTTGATATTTATGAATGTTTTCCTTATGTTTAATCAAAAGCTTAAAACTACTCATAAGTTATCTAAATAAAATAAACCATTTAAATAAACAAAAGAACGGCCTCGACACCTAGTTTCCACAAATGTGTTAATACATTTTACACATTTTAAATCGATTCATACCTTATATGGAAACTATAAAAAAAATTAAGCCCCAGTGACATACCATAGCGTGCGTGGTAAATTATCGTAACAACAAAACCATGAAATTACTTCATTTGAATATTTTTCATTAGATCTCTATCTGAATTATTTTACAATTCAATTATACCGTTGGTATTTCGTAATAAATGAGAATGGTTTAGAGGCATTTATAAATTTATAATAGACTATCAAGTTTAATGTATTTACATAAGATAAAGTGTTTTTAATTGAACACTTATTTTAAACCCCTGACCCTTAAAAGAAAGAAAGGTTACCTCTGCTCAGACAATTTCATGCTTTTAAGAAGAAAGCTAGCAATCAAGCAGCAGTTAGTTACCTGTATTATCACAGTAACCAGGAATTTCACAGCTTATCTCACGTTGAACCCGGAATATGATAACCAAAAAAAGATTAACGCGTAAGTCTCGTTATAGAATACGGCCTATTCTAGATTGTGGGTACTAAACAACGGATAAACATACTTATATACATTTTTGCTGTAAATACATACATATTATACATAGATTACACCTAGACCATTACAAACAACATGTTCATGCACACAAATGTTGTACTGCCCGGATCGAACCGGAAACCCTTGGTGTTGCAGTCGACGTCTCAACCGCATCACCAAATGGTCGTCATAAGCCCATATATAACCCAATTGTATTCAGTGTCTGTTATGGCCTGTCACGTTTTCCACCGGACTGATGAACCGTTGGAGTATATAACATTTGATAAACCGACGAAATACGATAGGTCATTATTGGAGGCTGCTGTAAGGGTAGAGCTTTGTGACGCAATTACTGTGATAATTAGAAGCGAGTACGTTATAAATGTTAATATTTCTACGAACGAGACGAAAGTATATTTCCGTTAAATATTTTAATCCATAGCTTTTTTTTGCGGATAGACCTGTATCTCAGCTGATGATGAGATATGTTTAATTAAGATAAAGTAAAGAGAATTAAACAGAAACATAATGGTGCAAACAAACGTCGTCGGCACGCTACCACAGCGATAAACTATAAAAGGTTCTCCGTATACCCTACTAACACCTCTTACGCAGCTTTAAATTATTCATTATTATAATTCTTTGGTCTGATGTTCTATACGACGTTTCGATGAATTCAAGATTTAAAAAAATGATTTATTAAAAGGACAAATACATTTTAGCAATATATGGGTATGTTACGGATGCAATCTCTAAAACAACTAAACCATTTTTTTAAAATTATAATCTCTATATGTACATGTTAAAATTCATACATTTTGTAATAGGATATACAGGATTTTTCAGAAAACTTTACAACGTGTAAAATAGAACCGAAAGTAAAATAGTTTAAGGTAAACTCTTGGAAATCTTCCAAGCCGAATGTTTTTGTAAATCATGTAATAAATACAGTGTCCACTCTCTTTCGTCTTAACCTATTGAAGTCCATTGCTGAACATAGGTCTGAATCATTTCGGCACCAGAGACCACCGGCGACCTTTCGCAAGTTGACGTCGGTACATCGGGCCGTAGGGCGGTCTTTGCTACAATTGCCAAGACGCGGTGCCACTCCAGTATCGTCGTCGTCAACGGCCATCAGTTTATCGACATACGTGACTGATCCTTTTACATACAATTTTTTTTTATCTCTTAGAAAGCCTACCTCGATAATACCTCGTCGCTCCATTATCCGTCGTCCGGTAGGACGCATTACTCAAAGTCTTTGTCTTTAACCCTTTGACCGCCAAAAAACCAAAGACGCCTTAAGGCCATTCACAATGGATTTCTATGTGGTCTGGATTCCCGGCGTTTAATGGGTTAAGCATTGCTGACTCCTTTACGTGATTTCACGTAATTTGAAACAATAAATCAAATTCATTTAAATCAAAATTAGTATTACCACAGAAATACAATAAATATAATCTGCTCGTTTGCCCGCTATAACATAAAAAAATCAATACATTCTTAAGCATGCATATAAGTTGCTTACAAAACTTATTTATTGATAAGTATATTATATTTGCAGTTTTGAATTCGAATTCGAGGACAATTGAATTAATTACTGTACCCGTTCAATTTTGCACGGCTCACCTTCTGAACTTAGTCTTATTCCATATAAATAACGCTCTTGTGAATTGTTAACTATTGCTCAGTGTAAACTTACGGTTTATGTGAATTTACTGCTACAATACGCGTGCGAACCTTTACTAAAGTAACAAATGTGGTGATTACGTTAATCGTTTTGTCAATAGTAAAATTAATAGGAATAATATTGAATTATTTGTCGTTCCTATCCAAAGAGGAATCTTCGTACTGGTATGTAAAATGGAAGTTATGTTTGCATGTTTCAATACTATCGTTAATATTGTTACGTATCGATAGTGAATAACTGCATCCGGGGGTCGTGGGTTCGAATCTCACCGACTGCATAATGAAAGTCAGTTTGGGAGATTTTAATAAGTTTGGTTATGAGATTGCAAGCTGAATCACCTGATTATTTTAAAAGTAAGATGGTTCTGTGTTTCGGAAGTGGAAGGTACTACCTAAGTGTGGTAGTCATGGGCCGACATATAGGCCTCAATCTCTGCATAGCAATACTGTGCCGGAATATCTATGCTCTGCAGTTAACACTGTTTATAGAGTCATAAAGGTGACATTACCGGCTGGTAATGTTGATGATGATATTGTGTCGATTGTTTTTAAGCTAACAAAGCTTTTTTACTCAACTATGTTTTGCCTATTCGTAGACTATCAAGCGGCAGCACAAATCGTATCCTTCAAAAAGTAATTAACTTTAACGTTGGTTTCAAAAGTATCTTGCGGTGTTTACGTTGTTATTATTTAACTAACCGATGGTAAATGACTAGCTAGCTAGAATGGATTTGAGTCATTTACAGACAATAAAATTAGGTGATCGTAGTATATGTCCCAATTAACTGAAAACACAAGGTGAGTCTTAGTGATTCTCAACCCTACACTAAAATATTCTATGCACATATTCGGAAAATAATATTCGTTGTGCTTTGCAGTTATCTACAATTATAAATGAACACAAGATTATTATGGAAAGCGTTCTATGCAGTAATAAAATCACTCACATTGAGTGTAAAACTACGGGCCACACAGACAAGTTGACATGATGATAGGGTTGCACGTGGATTAGAATTGCAAAGAATATAATTAGCCTGTTACTGCAACAGCGCATTATAGCTAACATGTATACTTTAAGATACGCCGATGGGGCGTTAAGGTTCCCGAGTTGCGTTATCGTAACGGAAAACGTAGCATGGGCCGCCTCCAACTTGATGAACCGATGATCTGCTTTAGGTAACGGGTAGCCAATGGGTGTCAACTGCTCCGGTCCACGCAGAAACCATTAGAGGATACCATAGTGGTGGACGTATTATGCTATTATGTTGATGGTACCTAAAAGAAAGAAAGAAAACAAGATTACTTACAGTAATACACTGCAAATTCAGCAGGAGATTACTTGAAGCAAGCATAGATACTAGGACGTCTAGACGAAGCGATTTCACTCAGCATTAGCCAGGCCCCCGATAGTTTTGACTACGGTCAGAACATCGCAGGTGTAATTCTAAGTGCATAAATGAGAGGAAGCTATGCTGATAATGAAAAGGATGATATTTTTTATAATCCACTGTAGAGTGGATTCTAAAAAACGGTCCACTTGCTGTCTTGCCTTTAATCATCCGCCACCTGCATCTCTAGATCCTAAAGTTGCGAACCAAAAAGTAATCGAAATTTTGAGAAAGTTGACATTAAAACTATAACAAGAAAGCAAGGAGCATGATCACCAGCAAGAAAGACACTAAGCGCATTATTTAGTAAACTAGCTGTAACCGCGACTTCTTCAATGTAGAGTCTACTCCCGCAGAAGGAACGCCTTTTAGACCGAATTTCACAGCTTTTCTGTAAAAGTCGGTCAGCAATTCCAGTGGCTAGCCGAAACTTTGGGTCTTAAATACAGACAGACAAAAATTGCAATTAGTTTTGGTATAATATGTACAATTATAAATATAGACTAGGAAACACTCCAATTTTATTTACTTCTATGGATAAGTGATAGCCCTGTCAGTTCAGGCGACAGCCTGACCCGGTGGGGCCAGGTATGCGCCAGATGCCGGATTACTGCTACACACTGCCTCGGGCGTTCGTGTCCTGACCTATTCTTAAACAAGAATCAGTATGTTGGAAACATCTACTAGATCTGATCCAATTTCTGGTACAGAAATGGTAATTTAATGGTGTCTTATTTCCGGGTTCCAATAAGTCAAAATGGTGTCAGTCATTGCATTCTGTTTACTGTTTAATACTTGATCATTCGTGACGTTTAATGTATCTATAACTTCCCGCGTGCTCTAATGGTCTGAGTGTTGAGTTCAGGCTTCAACGAGATCTTTAAGCTTTATGCCTAAGAGCACACATCTTTGCTACTTCTACTACTAAGGCCCAAATATCCAGGCTTCAACTTCCAGCAACATCTTACCAACGACTTTCAAGAGTAAATAGGTCGCTAAATCCCCATTTGCTTTTGCGAGCAGGATGCTCAACAAGTAGAGTGTTTGGCTTGAGTGCCAAAAGTTGAATGTTGAGGCCCCTACAACCTACGTGACGGCTAGACCTAAATACTTTTAGTCAACTGACGCTATTTAACCGTTCTGCTAATAAGGTCGCAGTCTTAATGATGATTCTGTGCCGTAAGGCAAGTTAAGCCGTTGTCCCAACTGTTCTACTATGGAGACTTTTATAGAAGCCTATGCCAGGAAGACTCGGACAAGATTTTTCATTACCGTGACGTACCGTACGTGACTACTACATGCTCGAATACCTGTAAAAAAATGTGAGGATACTTATCCTCGCGAGTCTTTGCCCGTACTCTAATAAAGATGATGGTGATTTCAAATAATTAAATATTGCTTGTTTCACAATATACTAGATTTTTTAACAAGCTATTCCTAAAAAAGATACCTAACACAACGATTGTTCTGGTAGTCGGTATGTATGCAAACTATGCTAAAAGTAATAAATCTTTGCAGGAGTTTGAATTGCGCTAAATGGTTGACATCTTTGTATAGCAACATAGAAAATCCTGCATTTCTTCCCCTTGCCGTTTACGGAGAAAGCTGTAAGATTTGTGAGACGCGAGCGCGTATATAATAAAATCTGCATCAGGGCTGCCTTCTTCTCATAAAATAGATAATAATGTTGATATACATAATATTAATTTTCCCATTTTTTTTTAGTTTATCGGTGATTCGATTTATTTTCCATTATTTTGTATACCTAAATAAATAGGACTGTTTTGCACTTTTGTGTTCCGGGGTGAGGGCACTACAGCTAGTAAAATTACAGGGTATAAGAGACCTCACATCTGTCGTCACGAGTAACGGGCGGGAAACGGAAAAAATATGATGTGAAAATAAAGAAGATTCCTAAAATAAATTTTTGCAATGAGTCATTGAAAAGCCCTAAGTATTTGCTCTCACCTAATGAGCAATTCATTCTTGCAGGCATTTATTTGACACCTCAAACGTTCCAACATCACCTAGCCTTAATGTATGTACAACATAATTGCGTGTTTGTTCCATTCCCGCAGTCATTCAGTTTAACGTTGATTGATGTTTCGACTTAAATGATTGGTATACCATATTATGGTGTTAAAGTATCTGAGTTGCAAACAGTAGCCGCCATTATGTAAATAATGTCGGGTTTCTGATTGTGCTTATGTACAGTCAGTGACAAAAGTTGTAAGTAAAGCTTATTGAATAAACAATGAAAAAACCTTTTTTCATTGTTCAGACACTATGAAAAAAGGTTTTTTTTGAATGTACATGTATGTCTGTTTCCATATATCTATGGCGGTTAGAGTATAATAGCGGTTTTCCCGACCATTACCTACATAATATCGATTTTTAAACATTTTTAAATACATAGTTTTTAAATTGATTTTTTTAATTCTATTTTCACTGTCTTTGCTGACCATGACCTAGGCATAGTTTATTGGAAAACTATACGCAACATCGATATTTCGAAATGCGCGACTCTATTTATACCTTGGTTTAGTACATAGAATCTATGTCAATAGCTAAATTAAATATTTTATGATTGACAATGAAGTATATGTACATTAACATTGTTATGTATATTGACATTGTTCTTGAATACTGGTAAACTTGGATTGCACTCACTATGTAAATTGTAGAAAACTTCGGAAATGTTTCAGGTGATTCTAAGATGTATTTAATGTGCCTATATTCTTATATCCATCACTCTAGATGAGTAAAAGTCTTTTCAACCCATTGCAGTCCATTGCTGGTCGGTCTCTTTCAAATTTTAACCAAAGAAACTTTTTATTAGTGTGTTTATTATATAAGTGCAGTAAGTGCTAACGGGATCTTAGCATGTACCGCTTGGAATCCTAGTAAAGCTTACTTGCTCGTGGTGTCTTCTCTACTCTAACTATGGTAACGAACCATCGTCGATATGCCGAAATTAACCTAGCTCTCGCGACCTGTAAACGCACTAAACAAGTAGATCGGTAGTACAATACGTAAAGTTCAAAGTCCCTTCAATGATATAAATCCTCATCCTTAGTGCAGAAACTAAAGAAGTGCTTCATTATGCATTGACGATCCTAAATAGTTTGAACTCTCTTATATTTCGATCTCATCTCCTTTTCTCTCTTTCTTTGTTTCTGTTGTGTTTGCTCACAAATGACTGCGCGAAATGGAAAAGATCAATGACGTATACACATTCAGAATTTCAGCAATTATAATTTTGGCAGTAGTCTACGCGTAATTATAAATAATTCAAAAGTTGGCGAGATGATGACGGCTAGAACACACTTGACATAGATCTTGACATGCTATTTTAAATAGTGACGATGGTTTTGTCATCGTACAATACCATGGGATCAAAAGTATGTGTACCTAACACTGTGTTTAATTAATCTATGTAGAACAGAACTGTTGTGAATTTAGTTTAAATAAATGGTTTTATTACCGAAAGTACTTACCAAGATTTCTCATTACTACATTGATCATTAACAAATATGTATAGATCATTAGATTAGATTAGAATTTAACCTTAAACCCTAAATAAAGTCACGTATTTGGTGATGATATCCTTATTCGTATCGACAATTTCGTTAAGAATATTACCATTTCGCAAAAATTAAATGAATACTAACACAGAGATAGAATTAGAAACATTTCAACACAGATGTTTATGTGACACTTGGAGAACACGTTAACTGTAGTTAAGTTTAAATACATTTGGTGTGAAGGGACATAAGAAATAAGAATTTACGCCTAAGATCTGCTTAAAATAAGCACTAATAAATACACGGGAATTATATAGTCACTGCTTGTAAATATTGAACTACATTGGTAATGGAAAAAGTAACGTTTCCAATCATTTTGTGGAATGTATAAGGTCGATTATGCAAGTAGACATTTTGTCATTGACAAAGCTTTTAATAGAAATGCCAATGGATATGTTGATATCATCGCATTTCGATGTAAATAAGAAGTAGGTACTAATGATTAACTCGTTCAAATTTGATAACATTTTAAGGTCATTACTTATGTCTAAATAATTGTGTTATAAATCGATGTGATTGTGCTGTAACATATAGTTTAAAAGTNCTAAAGTGTTTTTGCATTTTATTATTGCTTGTTATTTTATCGTGGTGACCCCTATTAAGGTTTTAGACCTATCAAATGACTAAATTGAGGTGTGCGATAAAAAAGGGGTATTGAGTTAAAATTAAATTCTTATAAACATTATTATAATTTCATTAATTCACTTTATCTTTGCATTTACACAACGTAATATGGACTAAAGAATGTATTTATTAATATTTATTACCACTTGACAACACTTACAGGTTCATACAACATAACATAGTAAGGAAAAATAGAGTGAATCAAGCAATGACAGATAAACACCTCGTGTAAAAATAGGTCTGTTACTTACAGCTATAAAAACAAAATTGTCTTATTTAGAAATAAAGTTATTAGTCGAGCCACCTTCTTGTCAGTAGCGATTTGAGCCTGGCATAAATTCAATAAATATTATTCAAAATAAATTTTATCTGCGTCGCTCGCGGAAGATGAGTGGTAATCCGCCTTCAATATTTTGAACTATGTCGAAAATTCTTTTCACAGAAGGCTTCTCTTGAGTTCGGGGCTGGCTCTACGTTGAATCTTGACAGAATAGCTGCTAGACAGCGATGGACTGCATCAGACCAAGACGAGCACCTGCATGTAATAAAATATTAAGGGTAATCTGATTAGCAGTGGACTGGGAAATAAAGTATTCTCCTAATAAATTTAGACTTACAATATAGCAACATTGCATTGTACCAAGCGGGTGACAAAGTATTAATGTTAAAATCATGATTAAAAAAAAATGAATTCATTCGATATAAAATATATTTTTTTATTAATATTGACGAGCAATTCTTTTGTGATGGTCAACAATTAAAATGCACTACATAATATATGCAAATAAAATATGCATATAATAATATAAAATAGAAAATCGCCAACATGTTAAATAAATCATGTTTAATAAAGCATAGGCGATCTGCTGTCATCAAAAGCACTCAATTTGATAGAAATTTAAATTATTTAATGCTTTTGCAATTAGTGTCACTCACTTTGAATACCCTAGTCATTATGTGCGTGCCACTGGTAGTAGCCGTTTCGACCATTACATCACATGGGTCGTCGAATAGAAGAAGAAATACTATGAAAATTTAGTAATGACTTTCAATCATCATGAAGCGATCTTTAAATGCTATGTTACATTCGACCAATCAATGATAGAATCACTTACCTATGCACGCTCGAGGCCCGTCACCGAATGGTAGATAAACGAATTAGTAGCATCATTCCATTCACAGGGTCGAATCGTTCTGGCCGAATTCTTCTGGATTGTCAAAATACTGAGGATCCAGTGCAGAGCCTGAAGCGGTATACCAATGCCAACACCTCGTCTATCGTCAGATCAATTTCGGAAATGTGTATTTCCTCGTACAGGACCGCGCTAGATAGCCAAGGGAAGGGAAAATCCTCATACCCTCCCGAAACGTCCATTCCAGATAGGTCATCTCTTTGACCGCATCATAAGACAATTTGTTGTTATGTTTACTCAATACAGTGTCTATTTCCTTTTGAACTTTCTTCTGGACCTTCGGATTGAAAGCGAGCTGATGCAACGTGAAACTTGTAGCTGAGGATGAAGTCTCAAAACCAGCAGCAAAGAACACGAACACTTGCGCAGCAAAAAGTGCATGAGTCAATTCTAATGTTACTGATACAGGTGTACCATCATCACCCACTTTTTCTAACGATTCAACTTCAATTACCCCTTTGTTCTGGCACTCGAGAAGTAGATCGATGAAGTCATTTCTCCCTGTTGGTTGGAAGTTTCTTTGCTTTTGAATTTCAAGAACAAGTGATAATATCCTGTTTTCGACTGTTCCTAAGTACTTTAAACTCCTTGTATATTTAGGGAAGCAGTCTTTTAAGAGTATACCAGTGCTTCACGAATAGTGAATGAGAAATATCATTGCCAAGTTTGCGGAACGCGGAATCTTCTTCGTTCAAAGAGTCAGCGTCTAGACGAACCCACAAGCCCAATAAAGTCCGTGGTATACCTCGCCATCAGGTCTCTTGCATCGATGGGTTTACCTCCACCAGCCGCAGCCAGCGTCCGAATTTGAAGATGCTCAGCACGTTCAACAATAAGAGGGAACATTGCTTTCAATTTGCCGCTAGTAAACGCCGGAGTCATCCGCTGCCTCAGCAGCCTCCACAGATCTTCCTTCGCGAAGAATAAATTCTTCATTAATGGCTCATACCCTCTTGTCCGGTGTAATCCACGTTCAAGAAGTAAACAAATCTGTTATTAGTACCCGTTTTATCATTCAGGGCCCTTATCACCAGGTACGAGTCGACATCGAATAGTCCAACGACTTTTTCTTCTCATAGTTTTTAACATCGGCAAACTTTCTGTCACGCTTTTGCGCAATAAACACACATCTATAATGCTGCAAATATAGGAATAGGTTTCACGTATTTGACACCTCGTTTTTCCAATAACTAAATGTTCTTGTAGAATATAGTAGAACCACATTGTTAAATATTAAAACACTAAATGCTAAAAGCATCTTTACGTTATTTTCGCGACGGCTGTTGCAGACAAGGGATGAGTGTATAATTAGGTACGAAATAGCATACTGATATAAATTGCTTTTATATCTATCTATGTAATAATATGCACTATTGATAACGTATTTTCTTTATTTTCTCTAATGTTAGCAACACATTTGACCTTAATAATCAAGCAATTACAAATGTTGTTAATTTCATTTGTCGATAATTGCGCAGAGTTAATATGATTGTGAATATGAAGGTGCTAATATATTATAATATGGGAATATAATCATGAATATCACCACAATTAAAAAGCAAAGATGAAAAATATCGTTCACTGCAAATGAAAGTTAGATTGATTACACAGGCATTTTTACAGAATCAATTAAAATTGCCTTGCTCTTTTAATACAATAGTTTATCATTTGCATTTAATACAATCATTAAATCATTTTCACCACATAATATCCACTGCTGAACATAGGCCTCCCCAATAACTTCCACGCCGACCTGTCAGAAGCTATCTGCATCCAGTGGGGTACCCACTGGATGCAGATAGCTTCTACAGGTCAACCAACCAATTAATTTAGTTATTAATTTAGTTAATTAGCAACCAACTAATTAAAGGACATACTTTTTTTAATAATTAATTTTAAGGTTCATCAACATCAGCTCATAACCGCCCACCGAGCGCACGAGCCTACCGTATAGGGTGATCTTAGTCGTCCCCGCGGGCCCAGTGCGGGTTGGACGACTTCACACACAACCTTTGAATCTCTTCGCAGGCGTGCATGAAGGTTCCTCACGATTTCCTTCACCGTAAGAGCGTCGGATAACGTACATATATTTTCGAAAATTCGAAAACACATTGGTACGTGTCGGGATTTGAACCTCAGCCTCCGGTAGAAAGGCGACAGTCCACACCATTGAGCCACCGACGCTCCAATAAGGTTTATAGTGTAATATACTTGATTAACTCTTTTTTCATTAAGTTTTCTAGTTTGATGTAATTTTTTATACTATATTTATGACCATCAATAAAATAAAAATACTAATTTAATGTCAGCGTAAAGTGAAAGCAAATATGATATTCAAAGAATTAATGTAAACTAAATGGGAGTGCTTCGTAGCATTCGTTTGCATTATTTATGAGCCGGCCCTTTCGTAGTCGGTGTCGGATTTGCTACGGTTACCTTTGCAGATTACATTACTATTTCCATTTCCCTTTTTAAGGGCTACCGCCTTAGAGTATCAATTATATATACTCTAAGGCTGCCGCTGACTACAGGTAAATGCTAGCAATCAACTCAGTTTTTGAATAGTTGATGCAGTATACCTTTTGGTCTAAGAGCGTCGGTGGCTCAGTGGTGTGGACTGTTGCCTTCTAATCGGGAGGCGCAGGTTCGAATCCCGACACGTACCAATGTGATTGCGAGTTTTTCAAATTATATGTACGTTATCCGACGCTCTTACGGTGAAGGAAAACATCGTGAGAAAACCCGAGCACGCCTGCGAAGGGATTTAAAGGTTGCATGTGTGTACAATTTGGGTGTTTCAAGTCGAGAGTAAATAAGTTTGTTCTAGGTCAGCGTGCTCCATCCTAGACATGGTCGATGTTTAACAACAACGTAGTTAACGTAGTCAAACGCTGGCCTATTTAATGTAAAAAAAGTAGTCCAATCTGCACTGGGTCCGCGAGACGACTAAGGCCTAAACATCCTTACGGGTAGGCTCGTGCCCCTCGGTGGAGACGTTTAAGGAGCTGATGATGATCTTTCTAGGACATACCAGTTGCAGGGTAATTGCAAAACATAAACATTACACATAGTTTTCACATAGATACAAAGCGAACGGGACGGTCGGGACCACAGATTTCCCAATACAGGAGATGGGGCAAGCCGCGTTTAAAGTGCGACAACTGTAAGCTTAACGAGCATACATTGGCTACCAGTTTACGCTCTATGAGACGAGTCAAGACGCACGAATATTAGAAGAAATTACCGTTTTTTTCCAAATGCATCCTGTGCAATTGTAACATCCATCATCGCAATGAATCAGTAAATTTACCAAGAAATATAAAACTTTCACAGGTAAGAACCGAAAAGAAATTGCGACACTGGGACTGCCTATAAACTTGGCGGCTTGTCCAGTCTAATGTATATTCTGATGTCTGTGGTCGGGACGCTCAGCTGATGGTAAGTGATACGCCTGACTATTTAAAAGCGGCATTGATTTAAAGCATCAACAAGTAATTATTTACCATCAATGCCGCACTGCGCCCGACACCAGGAACAACAGATGTTAGGTCTCCTATACCCAGTAATTTTACTAGCTACAGTGCTCTCATCCCGAAACACAGATTTTCAAAACACTTCTATTTCACGGGACGATATCTGGCACTGCGGCAATGATATTCTGTATATATAAAGGTAGATACGCCATCCGTGCCTCAAAAACGAACCGCCAATAAGAATACAGTTGTATGCTCTTTGTTTTGGTAAATGTGCGCTCATTCGAAATATGTGTGCTGTCGCTACATTCGGAACACTTTTTTCGATTGTTTTGTGAGCATATCACGAATCTATACTTTTTACATCATTGCACTGCGGTTGTACCTACCTAGACGACTCTCGGTGTTTGGTGATTATATACCGTGTGGTTGTGCTAGAAAATGATAATTTATTAGAAGTGAAATCACAGATATCCACTTTAACACAAGCTGAGGTTATCTTTGTCAACATTTTCGCGTTCATAAATCACGTTTAATATACCGTTGCGGTGTCAATAGCACACGTAATTAATATTTGCATAAATATGAATGGATCGGACACCGGTTTTGGAACTAGGCGTGGTGCAGTTTGATTAGGTTCGGACGGCAAGGACGGAAGGACGTTGGTAACTAAATTAGATTGGCATTAAATTGTGTTGTGGAGTATTTGGAAACACCTGAGAGATTTTCAAATTCAAAATTCATAGTCTTTAATCAATTTCGGACCTTAAAGAACACTTATAAATGTCAAATGCAAGCGTCTGGTTTGGATTGCAGTTTAATACTGAGAACAATCCAGCACAAAACTAAGTATTCACCAACTCACACAAGTCACAAACAATAGTGACGCCTTGAAGCGTCACAAACAATAACATTAAAAGCAAAGCAGATTGTTGATAATTGTACGAGAAGTCTTAATCATATTAAACTATGAGTATCCCCGTATCCTTGATGGATCGGGAAAAGACGAAACTCATGTTCAATAAGCATGTATGCGACAATCGATATGGGTCGATGCCATATTTCGCGAGGTTGTGCAGGAACACATCTACCTGGGCCGAAGTATAGTATATATTATTTAATGTGTGTCCGAAGTGAAAGGCTTAAATATTATGTTCAGTTAATAACTGTTTTAACCAATTGAACGCCGGGAATTCACTAGAAAATCTATTGTGCCTGGCGCCTTAAGGCCTCATTGGCGATCAAAAGGTTAACCATTGATTTCTCAACTAATTTTAAAGCTGATTGTACCTACTACTCCTGTGCAATCACGAAATTCTGTGGATTTCAATCTTCTAGTCAAAATTATGTGCAGTTAATTAAGAATTTAAAAGCTCAATAAAACTTGGCTTCTTTTTACCGTGTCTTTACAACAATTTCTGTGAATGTTGTGTGCACTAAATTGTGAAGGTCACCAGCGGATGTTGTTTAAAATAATTTTAAACCATATCATTAATTTAGCACAGTTATTGTTCTATACATAATAACAAAGTGTACCTTATGTATTACTTACGTACATAAATAAGAATTTTCTATTATTTAATAAATATCCACTGACACTCACACAGCGCCAGCTGGAGCTCGCTGTATATATAAAGCGAGGAGCTTGTAGTTAGGGTACCAAACAACTGATAAACATAATATAATACTTTTTAAATACAAACATATTATACATATAAACACCCAGACCATTACAAACATACATGTTTGTAATGGTCACACAAAAGTTTGTAATGCCCAGGGATCGAACCCGGAACTCTTGGTGTAGTAGTCGACGTCTCGACCATTACACCACATGGGTCGTCAATCTATATTATAGACAATTAGTGCATTAGTAGGTTCATATCGCTGAGTGATTTGGAGTCGCGGGGTTCGAATCCCGCGGGAACATATCGTGAGAGTAGGTTTGTGCGATTTTTTTTGTCTGAAAATAAATATGATTCCGTGTTTGGAGGGCTCGTTAAGCTTTTTCGGACTGACTAATGCTTTCCGCAGATGGCTTTAACAGCTTCACCGGGCAATGGTGAGCGCAATGTCATTCAGCCTTAAAAAATTACACATCGAGCCTATGGGCGTCTCAGAGTGTGACTCGAACCTCGGCTTAGAGTGTTGCAGGGAGGCTAGGGTGCGTCGGTCCCGGTTACTTTAGCATTCCTCACTGGGTCGCGTGTTGGGTTATGACCCAAACGGACTTAGACAGGCCATCTGGGAAGGCCTGTCCCTGCAATGGGACGGTACAGGCTGATGATGATAGTGAATGCCCGTGTGGAAGAAGCCTAAGTTACACCTTACGACGACCCTTATGGGTTAATGGTTGAGAAATTGCATATAACACCAAAGGTTTCGTGTTCCCCGGGTAGTACACAAATTTGTGCGCGGCTGTTTTATTTTATGATCAATGATATAATTTTATTTATACCTACGGAGTTATAACATGTATAATTAAAAATTATATATATATTACTTAAGGAGCGTCGGTGGCTCAGTGGTGTGGACTGTCGCCTTCCTACCGAGAGGGCTGAGGTTCAAATCCCGACACGTACCAATGTATTTTCGAATTTTCGAAAAAATATATGTACGTTATCCGGTGAAGGAAAACATCGTGAGGAAACCTTCATGCACTCCTGCGAAGAGATTCGAAATGTGTGTGAAGTCGTCCAATCCGCACTGGCCGCGTGACGACTAAGGCCTAATCACCCTATACGGTAGCTCGTGCCCCTCGGTGGGGACGTTTAATGAGCTGATGATGATATATTACTTAGCACTTCAATTATTGAGTTGTATTTGTATGCAATTATTTATGTACGCACTTGTTGTACGCACTTATTTATGAGAATTAAACATGCCTTATTAGAAAATAGCACATATAAAAATATTTTAATACCGAGAGCCATTTAGCTATGTTCGTCACTTGCCAAACACCAAGATGCCAACGAAAAGAAAACAAAGAAAGTAAATAAAATACTAACGTACCTAAAGTTTCATTTTATTACTGTCAATTCGACATGAAAATAATTTAAAATCTATTATATTAATGTGATAAGTGCATAATTTGTTAAAAGCCCTTACTGAATTTCTTGCCTGATTCTTCTCAGTTTAAGGTGTATTCCGTACCGGTAGTAGCTTCATTTGACATTTAAAAGTGCCTTCGGGTCTTAACTGAATAAATGATTTTTGAATTTGAAATAATAAAAGTAAGAACAATAGGCATCATGAGTTTTTAACCTTCCAATATCACTTTCTTCCTTTCAAGATTGTATAAAAAAAACAAATATTATCCACTCACCGTTCCAGAACTCCAAAAAAACTGTTCGACAAACGTTCTCTGATTCTATCTGTACAACTCGTGTTCGTAATTAAGATTGCAGTAAACGCAGTGCAAACACTCATGCTAATCGGTGCACAATAATTTTAGGCTAGCGTACCGACCAGCTTGCCTCCACAAACTGGATGACTTCGAGATTGGATACCAAACGTGGTGGGGCTTGAGGATACAATTAAATATATTGTACGGTTCATTGACATTTAACATTGACAAACATTCTAATGGATTCCACTTACAATTTTGAGAAATAGCAAGTTTAATGGCGGGGTCACCTGTGAGTTATGGTTGCAACTTTCCATCATAATTGATTTAGGATGTTGAATGGGTTTTAAAAATAAATCTGAAAGGATAAATATGAAAGCATCTCAAACCTAAAAAAAAAATAATGTCATTAAGTGACCAGGTCATATCGCTCACCACCAAGTGAGCGATACGACAGATGAAGTGTTGAAGGAAATTAATAACAGTAGATAGTACGTATAATTACCTAGCCTACTCACAAGGGCTCCTAGCCTACTCACAAGGGCTCCTAGCCTACTCACAAGGGCTCCTAGCCTACTCACAAGGGCTCACAGAAAGTCAGCGTCAGGTCCAATTACTGGCCAGAGCACATACTGAGTGGGTCGAATTACTTTGGACAACGTAACACAGCGGTGTCGTCTTGTTTAATTTTTTTTCTCTTTTCTAAAACATTTTGTTTTGCCTAAAAATAATAAATTATTTCTTTCTTTCTTTCTAATCATGTTCCATAAAGCTCCGTCACCCGAGACTACAGATGTAAATCTCTCCACCGGTAATATCACTAGCTACAGTGCCCTCGTCAAGAAACAGAAATGCAAAACACTCCTATTTCACGGGACGATATCTGGCACTGCGGTGGTACCTTCCTAGACGACTCAGTATTGAGTCTACACTATGCTTAGCTACAATGCCCTCATCAGAAACACAAAAGTGCAGAACAATCCTATTTAACACAATTCCAGACAGTCCTGAGACATGCGACCAGCCCACTGCTATTTTGACTTGCTGATTCGACTGTCAGTAACTTTAGTTATAAGCTTGCATAATCGGGTCAAATTATAGATAATGAGATGCAATTACGACATGACAAATGTGAAGGCACTTAATCTAGATCATTCCATTCTAATGACGACCTATGTGGTGTAATGGTCGAGACGTTGGCTGCAACACTTAGGGTACCGGGTTCGGGTACATGTCTGTTTGTAATGGTCTGGGTGTTTTCTATGTATAATATAAATGTATTTACATAATAGAATGTATGTGTTTATATAATTTCGTCACATACAATACATATGTTTGGGAGTTGTTTTCACGTAATTAAGTTCGATTTCTTGGTCCTGTGCCCTCATGCATGCTGTGTGCACATGCCCCTGGTATTAAAACTGTTATGTATCTATGTTTATGTTATGAAAATGTAAATTGTGTTGTAATGCTGTTTTGTGCACCAATAAATAAATAAAAAATATACAAGTATGTTTATCCGTTGTTTAGTGCCCATAATACACTTCACGCTTAACTTGTGGCTAGATGGCGCTGTGTGAATGTCAGTGGATATTTATTTATTTAAATGTCTTTGCATTATTAAAGTAGTCCACAACAATGTTTCGAATTTTTTCACGCACCCGGTGTGAATATATAACCATGTCGAGTAGCAAGTGAAGGACGAACGAGTTCGGCCTTTCCCTAACAAGAGGCGGAATATCTGGAGAAGGGTGCCCATATAAGTCTTTATGTTTAGGACGTTCTTTTTTTCGAACTGACTACTGCTGTTGGCCGCAGATGGCCTTTATAGCTTCACCGGGCAATTGGCGAGCGCAGATGGCTCTTAGGCTTAAATAGGACGTCCTGGTTTTGCAGATGCTTGGGTTCATCTTAAAAGAAAATTCATTGATTTATTTAGTAAAATGGACATAAATTGCAGCCTGATTGCTTATTTTGGAGTAAGATGGCACTGGTTTAATGTTTGGGGAATTACCTATTTGTAATATATACATTACAAATCATACAAATCTTACGTATATTCATTGGTTCTGGGTTTTACAGTTAGTTGGTTTAATCATGTTGGTAAGTTGGGTTGATTGAAAAGAAAGTGGTACAGAATAGTATGTTTGAAGTTACATGAAATAAATGAGGCCTAAAACATAAATCAAATTAAATTTTAAATATTTTTATTCAAATAAATCTGTTACAGATATTTTTGAATCGTCACATGCTTTTATTATATTTTGATGACTCTACCACCGGTTTGGAATAAGTAGGATCCGAAGATCTTTTCTTATCTAAATTTCTTATCTACATCGCGAAAGATGAGCCAGCAAGAAACTCGAAGATTACTCTTTTAAATTATTTACATTATTGATTACAGAGTTTTGTTATTTACCTACACGTAACTTTACAAAAATATAATTTATTACAAAGATTTTGTTACTGGAATACTATGTGCAAGACCACACATAAATACCCAAAGACCGCGAAATGGAAGATCTTCCAACGGACACAGAAAGGGAGAGACATAGCAATTGCCCTTAACATGAAATGATAATGAAGATAATATGCCATATATATATATATATATATATATAATATATATATATATATATATATATATAATATATATATATATATAATATATATAATATATATATTATATATATATATATATAATAATATACATATATGGCAGTAGGCGGAGCACTAAGTGCGTAGAAAGGATTGGCCATGGGCCAAGGGTCACGTGTGGCGTCCATGTATCAGAAACAAAAGCGTGGGCTGAGCGCCAATCAGATGACTTGGTTAAGGTAACGGGTAGCCAAATTTTGACTGCTAGGGATCGGTTCGCGTTGAGGTAAAGACATAAGCTTTGACGATGATTTTTTTAAAATTAAAAAACGTCCTGATAATTAATATAATTGATATGGTGACACTAGTCGGAACTGGTCGAACAAAGGCCATTAAAACAATGCACGTAGTAGTGCCCCAATACATGATTGAGCAGAATTTGTACATTCACTTCAGCATAAGTAAATAATTATAAATTTGAGTAATTTATTTGATTGATAGTTCATAATAGAAAAGTTTATTAAATCTAGGCCTAAGGAAAATACTATTATTATTGTTTATTTAAATTGGACCATAATTATAACGTTTTATAAAACTGACAATAAATTAAAGATTACACATTATGATAGATCTAAAAAAATATTCGCTTTCGTCAAATCTCTCACAAAACCTCAAGAATGTTAACGAAATAAATTTCCTTCCATGCATCCAAAAGCGATTTTTTTTACTCTCAGTAAAAAAAATCTTTCTTTCTTCTTCCTCCTATTCCAGGGAACGATATCTGGCACTTCAGAAGTATACCTAGACAACTCAGTACCTACCACCTAGTCTACCACCGAATAAATGCAATCATCATCATCATCATTACAGCCTAATTATGTCCACTGCTGAACGAAGGCCTCCCCTAATGATATCCACGCGGACTGATCCCTTGCAGTTGACTTCCATCTGCTACCCGCCACCTTAACCAGATCATCCGTCCATCTGGTTAGGGGTCGGCCTACGCTTCGCTTTCCGTTACGTGGACGCCACTCGAGAACCTTTCCGCCCCATCGGCCATCGGTTCTACGTACTATGTGCCCTGCCCACTGCCACTTCAACTTGCTAATCCTCTAGGCTATGTCGGTCACCCTAGTTCTCCTACGGATATCATCGTTTCGGATTTTATCGCGTAGGGAGACACCTAATATAGCCCTCTCCATAGCACGCTGAGCAACCTTGAGTCTATTTAAGAGGCCCTTAGTGAGCGACCACGTTTCGCTTCCGTATGTCATAACTGGCAACACACACTGGTCAAAGACCTTCGTCTTGAGACACTGAAAATAAATGCAATATTAATACGATATATTTACGCCACTAATAAGCGGAACACCGCCGAAATCGTCCTCAGCCATTGTTTTATCTCGTCCGGCGGCCATTTATTGCTGTTGCCCAGTGTGGAATGCTCTCGTTTTAATTTCCGGCTTCGTTCTCCGCGTTCGTTGAAAAGTTTTTATCTCCAGCCTGAGCATCACTCAGCTGAAACGCGAGATGCGCCGGATCGCACGCCAATATCCGCGGGATGGTTATACAGTATGCTCCCTTTCGCCAATTAGCTTTGGGCCACTAAACAAGCGTGGCGGCATGTTTTTTATCGGCCAATAACATCCCATTACGAACAGGCTTGTCACACAGACCGCAACTCACCACGCGGGCCGAATGTGGATTCATCATCATCAATATGATATGACTTTTTTGGGTTAAGCTTTAAAGCCACGGTGGACAGTTTAATGTACCCTCCAAAGCACGGATTATTTTCCAACTACCTGAAGATTCAACTCCAATATCCTAACCAAACTGGAATAAATACGAATTTGAAGAAATCGTATTTGGATCTTAAGCCCAGTTTTTCGGAATAGTAGTGATAGAACTTCCGAAACCATATTTACGTGAGGTAAGTATATTTTGGAGCAGACGAGTTCTGGAGTGGAGACCGCATCTCGGCAAGCGTAGCGTAGGACGCCCTCCGGCCCGATGGACCGACGACTTGCTAAAGGTCGCTGGAGGCTGGATGAGAAAAGCGGAGGACCGGGTATCTGGCGCAAAATGGGGGAGACCTATGTCCAGCAGTGGACTGCGATAGGTTGAATATAAAGTATATTTTTCTAATACGAAAATTTATATATAAAAATAATATATATATATATATACGAAATTTTATTTTGCGAGAATGTGGTAAATTACAGATGCCAGATTTTTTTATACGTTTCCAAGACACATTCACCCAACGGGGTATGCAAATACATTACATTACGATAATTATATTGAAACAATTTTCCTTAAAAAAAAGATAAAAAAATTAATAATGTATGTCCAGACCATCCAATGACTATGCATCGATACGGTATTACTCGATAATGCTCGAGAACTGCAAAGCTATGTATGGCAATAAAGCTCTCTTTTGTCATTAATGTGTGGCCACTAAACGAGCGGGTATGAGTGCTTTTAATATTTTTTTATTGCTTTTGTATGCAGACGAACTGGCGACCCATCTGATGGAAAACGGTAACCGCCGCTCATGGACAACTGCAATGCTAAGGGCAAAGCCATGCCGCTGCCTATTAAGGGGAAAGGGCTATCTTTAAATTCATTTTGTTGTTAATCCTGTAAGCTATGCCAGTGATTGGATTTGGGTCTCGATCTGTCTTATCGCATACGAAATCACATAGCTTCTTCATAGCGACGCGATTTTGACCACACTAAGGCCCGTATTCTAGAACGAGACTCAACGTTGATATTTACTTAAATTGAATGAAAAAGGGAAGGCGATATACGATAAATAGCGGCATCACTTTCTAACTTTATTTAAGTAAAGATAAATTTATTTGTATTTAAGTAAAGTCTTGTTCTAGAATACGGATGAAATTTTAAAACTCAACTCGAACTCAACAACTAAACATCGGGTATAAGAGACCTAACATCTGTTGTTTCGGGTGACGGGCGCAGAGCAGTGTTGACGGAAAAATAATGACTACTTACTGTTATGAATTTCCTTCAACACTGATTATGTCATGGTCAGGCGTATCACGTACCAGCAGGTGAACGCACTAACCGTCCCGTTCACTTATGGCATAAAAACATTAAAATGTCTGTTACATTTCTACCATTTAGTCTTAAAATGATAGCCGCTCGAAGGCTTTCGTTTAAAGACAATAGCAAAATTTATTGTTTGTGGGATTTTGACCATATAATAATTTATAGTAGGTAATAGGTGGAAAGGTCTTGCGAAAGGTCGCTGGTGGGGCTGGATGAGGAAAGCGGAGGACCGGGATATCTGGCGCAAAATGGGGGAGACCTATGTCCAGCAGTGGACTGCGATAGGTTGAATAGGTAATAATACATCTCCACTGACTGGCCCCAAACTAAGTACTAGCCTATGAAAATATTTAACAACAAATAAAAACTATACACAAGTACCCATATACTGGACAATAGATAAATATACTTATACACTTAATTTGCTAATAAATAAACAAGGTGTGCTAGCCGACGTTGCAACCATTATACCGTATGGGTAATTAATTATTTCATGTTGTATAACTGGGCTAACAAAAAATTGGCAAAGTGCGAGTCGGACTCGCCTGCGCAAAGTTCCGCAGCAGCAAGTAACATAAAACAATGTTTATTTAATAAGGCACTTACTATAGCTTTATTATGAGAAAACAGTGGTTCACCGTTTATGACGAATAAAGAAAACTACAGACCAGGTATCGTTCAAACTTAATTGCGTTAAAAGATTTCATGGTAATTTGGCACACTTTTTTTAAGATGATTTTTGAGAAGGTGGGAAGATGACAAATTAATTGAAAAGTTTCAGTTTCCCATAAATATATGATTTTTTTCAAGTTTCCTGTCATAACCTCATAGCGGCTCACAGAATACATTACTCACACACAGTTTGAATAATGTAGTCAAAGTCAAAGTCAAAAACATTTATTTCAAATTAGGCTTACAAAAAGCACTTATGAACGTCAAGAAATATAATAAAAAACGATTTAAATACTAAACTAAAAATATGAGTTTTGATGCTTTGAAAAAAAAGCGCTTCAGTGGTTTGGCCTGTCGTAGTCCTAATAGTTTCATAGTTTCGGAGAAAAAGGGTGACATACGGATGGACAGACAGACAATCATGACGAATCTATAAGTGTTCCGTTTTTTGCTATTCGGCTATGGAACCCAAAAAACCATGGTGATACTGGAATCTGGTACAAATCCTTTACCAAAAATACTTTTACATTAAACAAATCCTCTTAAACTGTCGAACCTTAAAACCTACTTACCTAGTCAATAAGCTAATCGAACATAAAGAAATACGAGGTCGGTTGCCGCGAGGAAGGTCAGCTGATTAGCATATGCGTTAAATTAACATATAGCTGAGTCTAGGGGACATTTTGGGCATAGACAATACAGATAAAATTTTGGGCGACCTTATCTTTTGGCACAGTTTGTTTTTAGAACAAGCATAGAATAAGAGTTTTGTTTAATTAAAATTTATTATGTATATATGTATTAGTATATGAAGAGCGTCGGTGGCTCAGTGGTGTGGACTGTCGCCTTCCTACCAAAGGGCTGAGGTTCAAATCCCGACACGTACCAATGTATTTTCGAAAATATATGTACGTTATCCGACGCTCTTACGGTGAAGGAAAACATCGTGAGGAAACCTTCATGCACGCCTGCGAAGAGATTCGAAGGTTGTGTGTGAAGTCGTCCAATCCGCGCTGGGCCCGCGTGGACGACTAAGGCCTAATCACCCTATACGGGTAGGCTCGTGCCCCTCGGTGGAGACGTTTAATGAGCTGATGATGATGATGATGATGTATATATACAAGAAAGTTGTGTTCGATAAACTCACTGTTGTTAACTTGAGAAAGCTTGGATCCACGATGCGGAAACTTTTGCCTGTACTAGCAACATTTTATGGTTCTTATGTAATATTTACAAGAAATACTATAAATATGAAGAGCGTCTGTGGCTCAATGGTGTGGGCTGTTGCCTACCGATCAGAAGATTTCAGGTTCAAATCCCGGTACGGAGCAATGTGTTTTCGAATTTTCAGAAATTATATGTATGTTATCCGACGCTCTTACGGTGAATGAAAACATCGTGAGGAAACCTGCGCACGTCTGCAAAAGATT
>PQWD01000721.1:49186-66363 GCA_019425675.1 Leucinodes orbonalis
CTATATAATTTGAAATAATAACTGTACTAAAAAGCTTAAGGTTTTTACTATGCCCTGCGAAAATATCAATCTTAAATCGTATACTTACGTAAGAAATCCATGAGCTGGAAACCATGACCGCAGGGTTGGCAGCCACGTTCGGTATGGTAGCGACGAGCCAGAACACTCTTTCTTTCACGACGTGTATTCTCCTGGTGAATCCGAGCTCATTCCTTATGACATAAACAAACATAGTTGACAAAATTGTCGGCATTAGCTTAATGGCAACCATTTTGATAGAATTATACACGTTATTTAAGGCCCAACTTGTAACAAAATGTATTTTTTTCTTTCCTTCTTTCAACACATCAATTTCAATAGTTAATATATGATTAATAATTAGACTATTTTTGACAAAGGGTATTCAAAGTAACAGGTGATTATCTTACCAGAGTTTAGTACTAAATTATTCATCCCATCGCACATGGAAAGGGTTCTGTAGAATCTCTGCATAATGGCTGGGTGTTGCAACACTAGAAAGATAACAGTGTGGTCAATGGCATGTTTGATATATTGTAATGGCATTATGTAATTAAGAGATTGATAAACCCCAATGTAATTTAGCTTTCCACTATATCAAAACGGATTGGTGGGTGATAACGACTATCGTCCTTAAATAGTAATCGAGATCAACTACACGGTTACAAATAGTTCTTGGTACCGGATCTAGCTGCCTGCTCGATATATGTAAAATATATAGATTTTTGGCGATTGAAAAGAAAAACTACATTTTCTTGCTGGAGCCTTCTCGGTAGAATCAATTCTCCGAACCAGTGGTAGATTATATAAAGCTTTTATTGATTTTATAGGTGCCCTGTCTTGTAGAGACCTAATTAATTATTTTTTTTTACGTTTTTATTTTTTATTTGATGGTGGGCTTGCTCTTGAGCATAGACTATCCCAGTGAAAGAGACATGTTCTATGATGGAGCGAGCTTGCCTAAAAAAAGCCTATTCACTCGTTTTTGAACCAGATTTAATTTTCTATTCCGGGCCGTTGCCCAACAGCCAATCCTTTCCGCCATTACATTTAATACCGAAAGTTAAATCTTGCTCGTATAAACATAATCACGTCGCTCGCTAAATGACGCAGTGACATAGTAGTATGCTCGTGCTTTTGAATCATTACCCTTTAAATGATGGGTTCAAGTCAATTTATAAAAAAGAATTATATCATAAATATAACATTAAGTCAGCGTATGTGTCAAGCGACTCGGGACACTTTTCAGGTTGATATTTCTTCGTGATTGTGCATCTAGTTTATTGTTTATCTAATTATATATGTTAAATATATAATAATACCAATGTCAGCGTAGCAGTAGGGGCGGGCTGCCTGCTGCTTCCGCTCGTCTTCCACGTTAAGCGCGTCCTGCTGCGAGTGCTGCGCCTTGCTCTCGTCCGTCTGCGACTGCTCGCTAGCGGACGACGTAGACGCCTGTACACCAGCATTATATTAGTATTACGCCAATGTGATAAACTCCCGACTCATTGCAGCCTAAAATGTTAGGCACAAACATTCATTGGTCCCTGATCCCCTGAATGTTAAGGACATTAATTTATGGTGTTGGTGAAATTTCGAAATGTTAGGACGACAGCGAAGAGCAATAAAAGCTTGAAAGTCGCGAGGTGCACAAAAGGTGCAGATAATAATGTCGTTGTGACTGGTTTCGTAGCTTTCATTGTTAAAATGTTTGTTATGGGACGCTTACTTTTTTATTGGGTCGTCGTCAAGGAAGCTATTAAACCGCGAAAAAAGAGGGCTAGGGAGGGAGGGAGACACTGTATCCCGTAAAATTATCTAAAAAAAAACCACAAAGGTACAGTATTTGGCAGTGGAAGGTTTGGAAACAAGTCTTTCTGTTTACTTTTTCACTTAAAAATGTATAGTACTTAAAAAATATGCGTATATGTGCGCGTATGTTTGCGTGTGTTAGTGACTCATCGGTTGGTTAGCAATGTGTGTTCGTCCAGCAGATGGCAGCAGCAGTTCAGCAATTGAATGTACGCGTGTACACAGTCATCAGGCGGGCGCAGTGTGTGTGACGCGCCGTGTGCGCGGGTGCGGTCACGGCCACGGCCAGCCGTGTGTGTGTGTGTGCGTGTGGCGTACCGTGTGCACATGGGGTGCGAGCGCGGGCGCAGTGTGTGTGTGTGTGTGCGTGTGGCGTACCGTGTGCACATGGGGCGCGAGCGCGGGCGCAGTGTGTGTGTGTGTGTGTGTGCGTGTGGCGTACCGTGTGCACATGGGGCGCGAGCGCGGGCGCAGTGTGTGTGTGTGTGTGTGTGTGCGTGTGGCGTACCGTGTGGGCGTGCGGGGCGTGCGGGGCGGGCGCGGGCACGGCCAGCAGGCGGCGGCAGTAGTGCAGCAGCTGCGCGAGCACGGCGCGGCGGAGGGGCGCGCGCCGCCCGCCCCCCGCGCCGCCCCCGCCCAGCACGTCCGCCAGCAGCCCCGACAGACGCGCCTCCGACCCGCCCTCGCGAATGCCGCCGCTGCTCTCGCGCACCCACCCGCTCGACAAATGCGCTGGACACACAATACATAGTTAATATGCAGTGATGTTTCGACTTTGGATATGGCTTTATTAATGTTTTTGAATTTATGGGTTGCTCAAGACTCAAAAAATTAGGACAGATAATAATATACTTACATACACTGAATTTATGCAATAGATTTTATGCAATTGTGAACCTTTTTTTAACAAGTATTTTGTACATCTTTTATAATAGATAGTACATTAAATACAGATCTCGCTAATCTTCATGGCCGCTCTGAATAAGGTCAAAGTGAGTACGGCACGGGTATAGTCAAGTATTGTACGATTCACGAAAGAAGACTATGCGCAGAAGTCATTTTTTAGGTCCTATTGGGGTACGGCAGAGGGGCGGAGAATACTGTAAGAGCGGGGCAACGCCATTGGTCGGCGCGCGTCTGAGGACAAGGTTGCTGTATCGCTATTCGTCTATATTGAATTTGGCGCGCTGACAGTACTCTAGAATACACTCGGAAGGAAAACTGTTTCGTTGCATTTTATTATTTATTGTAATTTTTTTAGTTTGCTGAGCCATTTATTGAAAATGGCTTGGGCCTCCGTAAAAAGTTATGTAAGTAGCAAAAACGTTAAGTGGGATATAAGCTTTGTAATTAATTTTATAAAGGAAAAAGTTAATCTAATGGGGCCACAAGAATGGAAAAAACTATGTGACAAAGTAAAATGTATAGAAAAAATTACATAAAAAGTGATCACATCGTGGATGAGATGACGGAAGAATTAATCATCCGAGTGGAAGATTTTTCGTCGTCAGGTTTTTCTGATCTTGTAGTATCTGAAGATGATCATTTTAGTGCAGGACCAGGCCCCAGTACCTCAAAATCATCGAATCCTGGAACTTCCACGATAGAGGGAATCATGCAATTCGAGGCCAGCGATTAAATTTACTATACTTAGTAATAAATTTTTTTTTGAGGCGCTGAACATTTATAATATAATTTGATTATATGAGTTCATTCAAATAAAAATATTATTTTGATGTAAGTATTTTGTTCATTAGTGTACATGCGCAGACGGCCGCCATTTTTGGTCTTCTTTGGTGAATCGTACTATACAAATGTATGAAATTTGTAAACTGCGCATCGTCTTGTGCAACGTTCGGAGCGGCCAGGAAAAGTTTGGCGAGACCCATAGTTTGATTTAAAAAAAAATTAAAGAATTTAAGATTAAATTTAATTTTGAAATTGTAATAATTAAGCAAATATATATTTATGTAACTAATTCATTGTACGTTGTTTTACAATTTAAAAAGATCTGACTACAAAATAATAGTTATTGAAAATTAAATTTATAGGAATATTGATTTTATATAATTCATACTTTAAAGATAGTGAATCACACTAAATTATCAACATTTTATTTGTAAAACAATTTTTATATCATAAATGTGTTTGATTGTTCGTGTGTGTGTGCGCGCGTGCGTGCGTGCGCGCGTGCGTGCGGGTACGTACCGACAGATTCGATGAGGGGCGGTGGCGTAGTGCGTGTGCCTGCCGGCGATGAGGTGCAGCAGCGGCGCGGCGAGGCGCAGCAGCGCGGCGTGCAGGTCGTACGCGGCGCCCGCGTCCCCGTCGCGCCGCCACACGCTCGCCACCACGCGCAGCGCCGCCAGCGCGCCCGACACGCTGCGCGCGCACACCACGCGCGACAACACCGAGTGCAGCGCCAGCGCCGCGCCCGCGCCCGCGCCGATGCACGCCCCGCCCTGACACACACACACACACACACACACACACCATTATTACGTCATCACAATTTTTAATTTCAAAGATAGGCAAACACCAAACAGGACGCTAACGCAACAAAACTTCTTTCTAATTTCATAGGTTAGCAAAGAACAAAGTTCACTTATTGTTGATTGATAATACCACATCCATGACGACGGAGTTTCGATATTCCAAAATTACCAAAGAAGCAACAAATGCGTTGCTGACCCTTTTTTAAAAAGAAATATAGAAAAACGAAAGGAAGGTTTTATCTTCGATAACCTCATTTACACAATGACCTGTTTCTATGAAACTGCAGTATTACTTTGGTCAAACCCTTTCAAATGTTTAACCGACTTTTAAAAATGGTTCTCAGTTCTACCCTGTTTATGTTTAGTTCGGTATTTAGGCGGACAGATCTTATAATATTTTACCTATGTGCAGGTGTCCTGATCTGTGTAATATTTATACATGTATACTTATTAACAACCTGTCTCACCCAGAATATGGTTTTTACATATTTCCAAATATACACGACATCTAGCCCAAAACAAAGTAAATTCTATTACAGATGTAAACTTCGGAGATCTATTCAAAGCTGATGAAAGTAGACCAAACACTTACAAGATAAGGCTCCGAAGAAACAACGGCACCGTCTGTATTTACGTTCATGGTAATAAACTTGACAATGGCCGGCACAAAGTGTTCGCATTCCAGGATCACGCGACCCATCGTCTGCGTGCTGCCTTCCATCTGTAATATACGGTTATTGTAATTATGGCATGGATATTAAGGCAGAAAGAAAGTGTATTGGGTCCCGTCCCGCACGTTAATTATTAGTAGAATGCCCTGATGCAGATAACTTCTGACCAGCGGGAGTGAAAGTTGTTGGGGGAGGTATATTTTGAGCAGCGGACATCTAGTGGCTGGTATGATGAAAATCTTATAAAGATTCATATAAGAACAAGAAAATAATATTTAACGTGATTGGTAGTAAAACCAAATTAAAATATTTAGTCCAGTCCATTGAATGTTGCCTTATAATTATGTAATACAAACCTGTAATGGTAAACTTGTAATCCAAGCTAGCGCCTGCATGGAGAGCACCCAGCATCTTAGTGAAACATTTTCCAATCTGAAATAATATTATTTCGATGAATTCGTGACGGTGACGGTAACGATCGTGATGAATAAGTAAATGGCGTCAGTTGCTGCGTACTGCCCGGCTAGTGTCTTATGGTTTAGATTTGCGAAAACTAATTCACTTTTATTCGGTACATCTTAATCATTTATTGAGTCAGTGGCAACTCCCGATTAGTGTCACGTGACATGTTTAGTTAATTAGGAGTCTAGTATCTGATCTCAGAGACGTACAAACACGCAGTAAACATGCTGTTAAATTTGAACTGAACACGCAAGAAGTGTCCGCAACAAAATTTTGCCCATCTGACGTGTTGGGCAAAATTTTTATTAGATGGGCAAAATTTTTATTCCTAATCATGTCGCTCACTACATATCAAAGTGATAAAGTAGTATGCTTTTGTTTTTGTACCCTTTTAATGACGCCTTATCTTATAACAATAAGTCAACGTATGTGTCTAGCTGCTCCTTACATTTATCGGATAATGAGGGAGACATAGGTCTCTCCCATTCAGCGGTAGTCCAAGTTCAAGAGCGACGGCAAGTATGCACTAACCAATGATGTAAAAAAGTATTGATTCGTGATATACTCACAAAACAACTGAAAAAAGTGTTCCGAATGCAGCGACAGCACACATACACATATTTCGAATGAGCGTACATTTACCTAAACAAACGCCTACAAATTGTATTCTCTTCGGCGGTTCATTTTTGAGGCACGGATGACGTATCTACCTTTATATATACAGAATATCATTGGTACTAACGTGCATAGCGAATGTAGAAGCGCGTTGACCGTGTCTGAGGCGAGCCGTATTCGCGGCATGTCGGCGGGCACGGCCAGCGAGGCCAGCGACCACGCGCCACCGCCCCACGCGGACCCGTTCAGCGTCAGCCATAAAGCTATCACGTTCTCCATGAACGTGCACTCCATCTGGGTTGCAACACAGTGAATTAGCTAGTAAAAAAAATCTTTAGGTATCGAATATCGATAAAATTATGTCAGTATTAGGATAGTGTAGTTAACTTAAGTATTGCAATGCACTCGTTGCTCCTTCAGAGTAACGAGTGTCCGATATCACTTAACATCAGGTGAATCATTTACTTGATTGCTTACACATTAAATAAATAAATAGTGATATAGGATAAGATGTAGCCGTTAAATGGCTGCTTATGATATACCATGTTATTTCACCATATTTTAAATATGTTTACAATTCTATTATATACCGATTAGATTCTTCGAAAAAAAAAATGTATATAAGTATATTTATCCGTTGTTTAGTACCCATAATACAGGCTTCACGCTTAACTTGGGGACTAGATGGCGCTGTGTGAATGTCAGTGGATATTTATTTATTTATTTGTTTTTGTAAAAATCATGGAGTTGATAAAACAAGCAGTCACTCACCTGATAGAGAAACTCGAGCGCCAAATACCTCTTCTCATCGTAGAGCGTTTGCGGTGAGCGGTAGACCAACACTCACATAGTGAAATTCGAGCGCCCAATGCCTAAACACGTCACACATAGTGTGCGTGAGCGGCGGGTGTAGTCGTGCAGCGGAAGAGATGACCAATAAAAAGTAAAAGAACTAACCAGTGGGGTTACCGTCATCTCTTAATACAGTGTTACAATAATATTACTTCGTTTATTCTGGTAAAAAAATGCTGACGTGTCATTATAACAATAATGTTTTAAGAAATTGTGGTAACCCCCCTGGTGGTGGAACTCGAGCACCAAATGCCTGAACACGTCGTATAGCATGAGCGGCGGGAGTGGTCGTACGGGCGGCGTGGGTGGCGAGGGCGCGGGCCGGGCGGGCGGCGGCGGTCGGGGCGCGCACGTGTAGTTGAGTGATGTAACTGACCTGGTGGTGGAACTCGAGCGCCAAATGCCTGAACACGTCGTAGAGGGTGTGCGTGAGCGGCGGGTGTGGGCGCGACGGCGGTACGGCGTGTGCGGCGGGGGCGGCGGGCGCGGCGGGCGCGGCGTGGCGGGCGGCGGCGGCGTGGGCGCGCGCAGGGCGGCGAGCGCGCGCCCCGGTGTTGAGGAGCGCGCGCCGCGCCAGCGCCTCGCCCGCCCACCCCGCGCCGCCCGCGCCGCTCTCCACGCGCGCGTCGCCGCACTCCGACACCACGCTACCACACATTACAATCATTCAAACTCACAAGATGTACATTTCATAATGTTTTGATGACAGCCATTTATGGCATCATATGGCAACTTGTTGACATAAGAAAATAATTATTAGGAACATAACACTTAAATTTTATTTTAACAGTTTCATTTCCACGTCTAGTGTACATTGAAAATCGTAGACTATTCCTTAACATATAGGGGACATTAATTTATCATTTCTTTATTCTCACTATTTTAAAAATAAATTATTATATAGTTTTAATTCAAAACCATGTTACGCAATTTTAATTAACCTTATAACCAGGATACTTTTAGAATAAATATATTTAAATAAAAACGAAATTAGACGAATAAAAACACAAAACACTTCAGCGACGGTTTAAAAGTTAATTAAATGTCCTTTATTAACGTACGAGAGTGAAAATTAATGTGAAAACATACTTGGTAATGTTGTCAACGACAGGTTTGGATCTCGTCTCCTTCTTTACTGCATCCAGGAAGTATTGCTCAAGCTTTTCATCTGCCTCCGAATCATCAGATTCGGTTACTTGAGTTAACTGCTCCTCCAGGTTTATATCTTTTATTGATTCTAAAAAAGAAAACAATGAAGTTAATAGTGTGATAAGATTTTCATTAGTTTATAGTTACGATAACAATCCATCTTAAATTTAACACTAAGCAAAGACTACATCTATAAGATTTTCATCACTAATCCTAATACATAGAATAACAGACTACATTGATTGCTATTTCTAATTTATACACCAATCAAAGCTTAATGTCGTGGCATAAAAGTAATGTTGGACACATGTGTTTTCCACTTCAAGCGATATTTCAAAAATTTCTTAATCATTTTTCGATTTGACTAATATTTTTATAGTTCTGTCAGCATCTTAATGATGATTTTTGACACTAAATCCTGCTCTTATTCTAACTTAAGCAAGCATGGACAGTAGTTGTGACCCTAAAAACATTGCTGAAGCAGCAATGTATGCAAGACAAAAAACAAAGGATTTTCATCCAAGATAACAAAAAACTTCACCACTACATTTTGATTCAAGACTACTTTTTACCCTTTGACCGTCAGATACGCCTTAAAGCGTAACAAACAATAGATTTTCCATTGTGCCTGGATTCCTGGCGGTCAACGGGTTCATAGATCATTAAATTATCCCACGATAAATAACAACGACGGTAAAAGTTCAATCCTTCTTGAGTCATTAGAATCCAATAGCACGTATTAACTCAAACCAATTATATATTCTTTAACACTTTGAAGCCACGAAAATAGACACAATAGAGATGTTGTCAATGCCAACAAATGAATTTTCTGTCACCCGAAAGCTGACTCTCATGGCATCCAACGTGTTAAATAAACATCGAATAGCGCAGGCGTGTGCAACTTAAGCATCGGAGCCTTCAACGTAATATTTCGAAGGCCGGGTTTCTGCCAACAGCGTGCAAATGAATATCAAGCAATAGATATATGACATGAATAAAAACAGCTTCTGCAGGTTTCTTGCTATATATCTTTTTGACGACTTTATAAAATCCCAATTTTAACGCTTTAGGACTTTATTGTGTGCTGAAGTTCAAGGTAAAGTGGTCTGTAATTGTTCAGAACCTGGAGAAGGGTTAAATAATATACAAAAGTATTACCCTACATTGAGTTAAAACGAAGGCTATTTCATACTGAACAATATATCTTATCTAATTTCAGCTGATAATTGGAATCTTTTTACATCATTCTCAATTATATTGATTTGCATACATAAAGCTTAAACGAGTTACTAATTAACAATATAATCAATGCAAAGCCGAACCTGAAACATTAAAGTGCAAGCTATTTTGTAACACGACTATGACACTGCATTCAACGAGTGCGACTACAATAAGTGAGCAAGTATGCATACTAGAAGTGAATTTTTGTATCACGTGTTTGCATAGTTCTAAATGAATTTTATAACATCCTAAACAAATCTTAAATGGCGCCAGAGCGTGTAGAATGTTTAAAGCATTGTTTTAGCAAGCGACAAATATAGCGAACACCCGTACAGTATCTTATGTAATGTACCTTGTGAGACTATTTTGGGCTTGCTAAAGTTGCTACTCTTCGCCAGACCAAAACTATCAGCTAATGCATCTGCAATCATAATAATTTTGATCGTCACTTGTCTATCACGATTAGTACTTTTAGATGATTTCAAACGTCAATTCCAAATACCTCTATATAGCCTTACCACTCGATTAGCTAACCATTTCATTGTGAAAACCGCCTTTTTGTATAATTCATAACTTAAGTAACCAGGAAGACCGCAAACATGGGAGTTTTCAGAAATCTTGTTTACCGAAATAAATAATGTTTTCTTTCAAATTGACTTAAATGCTTCATGCCCACTACAATTGTATGGTTCCGCCAATTTGACACAACGCAAGCGCGTTTCCAAATAGGAGATTTTAAGTTAATTAATGGTAACAACCCAGCGTGTTAACAACTACGTCTGACATGGTGCTGTGTGTTCTTATACCAGATGCATAATAAACATATGTGTGTACCCCAGGATATCAGAAATACAGCCTTGAAAACACAAAAGTAAGTAGAAGTATTCTAATAAGTGTGATATAACCGAGAAATAAAATTATAGAAAGTAAGCGAGAATTGTTTGGAAGCTCCTAAAGTAATGTTCCAATAATTTTTGTACTTGACTATAGTGAGAGATCGTCAGTCCAGCGAGTACATTTGAGGATAGGACCTTGACAATATTGTTGTTTTTCAGCTTTTTTAATAACAACTAGTCTCGGTTTTTGGCCTCGCCATATCACCAGATGTGAATCATCAATGCAACCGAAGATGGATCACGGCTATCTAGGAACAGCTTATTAACCTTAAAACTGTTCAGATCATAACTATATTGACACACGCTCGCATTCTTTTAATTCATAGTTCAGTGTCTTCTCATCAACGTATCGCAGTCCAATGCTGGACATAGGTCTCCCTCATTTTGCGCCAGACATCTCGTTTCTCCGCTTATCTCAACCAGCGACCTTTCGCAAGTCATCGGTCCATCGGGACGGGTTGGGCGTTCTACGCTACGCTTGCCAAGACTCGGTCTCCACTCCAGAACTTGTGTGCTCCATCGGCCCAGTCCACTGCTACTTCAACTTGCTGATCCGGAGGGCTGTCGGTAACTTTAGTACTCTGTGCAGTGTGTGGATGTATATGTACGTACCTGCAACGGTGGCGGGTTTTGGGCGTGGCGGAGGCTTAGGGGCAGGGGACGCGCGAGTCCACGCCTCCTCAGCACCACTGCCCGTGCCAGTCTCGAACTCCACCAGGTCCTGCGTATGTCCATACACCTCTTACAGCTACGTTTAAGCCATAGCAATTTATTGTATGTAGGAATTTAAAATAAAATAAATAAGAATTTAAAATCGTGAGAAATTCTGCGCACCCATGCAAAGAGATTCAGAGATTGTGCGTGAAGTCGTCCAACCCACACTGAGCCCGCGTGGAAGCCTAAAGCCTAATCACCCTATACGGGGTAGGCTCATGCCCCTCGGTGGAGACGTTGAATGAGCTGATGATGATGTAGGAATTTAAACATTTCACATTGAGAGAAAAAGAAGGCAAATGATGTCAATTTGACTTAAGATAAAAATAATGCTAATATTATCTGCTCCAAGACCACCAAAGAATACAAATAGAAAATCTATTGTTTGTGGGGACGGTAACAACCAGCGAATCTTTCCACTCTCTATCCTTTAAGTCTTTAACAACATGTAACAGTCAATCGGTGGACTTCAGGTCTACTTCCCAATAGGTACATCGGACTGTCTGCTTAATTTAATACCTTTTTTCACAACAAAATGTAGTTATAAAAATTTAAACCCTCCTAAGAGTATGCTCATGGTATTCTATTTTTTCATCACCACTTGGCATAGAAAAACTGTAAAGCACAAACCTGTAGCAGCGTAGTAAGGGCATGTCTAGGCCACGGTGGCAATGTGACCGCAAGTTTGGCCAGTCCCAGAATACTGGCCGGCTCCAGGAGTCCTGCGCCTCCACATACTGCACACAATCGTCCAACCACCTGCAATCATTTATATAATTTAACCTGTTAAGTCTCTTGCAATGCCTAGATTTTATATTACAGCTAAAACATTAAAATGTCAATTGTAATTAATGGTTAAATGAAAAAAAATGTGCCAAAGCATATAATTGTAACAATGGGACCACGAGTAATGATGGAAGACGATTTTTGTAGAAATCAAGTTTAATAATGTCTCTTATAATGGTTCTGAACCTCATAAGCATGGAGGGCCTTTTTAATAAATTCCTGTTTTTACAGAGATCACAGAGATGGTTTATTGCTTATATACTATATCTATATGTAAATAAAATACTCCTAATTTTATGACTACTTCTTACTTAATTTAACAACTACTACTCATTTAATTTTACGACAACTACTCATTTATTTATTTAAATGTTATGCATTCTGTCTTCTCGACTCTTCTTGCCACGTCACTAATTAACGATCGCTTCGCGGACGACTTGGAATGCCAAGGACCACCGGTTAAGAACCACTGCATTAATATGGCATTTCGTGTAGAGAAGTGTGACACACTACACCATCCTAACACAAACGTTATCGTATGTCCGACGAGAGGTTCATATATTGTATTACCTTAGCGCATAGCAGCAGTGCGTCCCCATCAGAGGAGCCGTCGGCGGCCAGCATGTGCGCCACGAGCGCCGCCGCCAGTGTGGCCGCGAGCGGCGCGGGCAGCGGACGCGCGCGTGCCTCCGCCCCAGCGGCCGCGCCCGACGCCGCCTCCGCCCGGGACCCGCCGTCGCTGCGCTTGCCCACCATCGCCATGCGCGCCTTCAGACCGAAACGGGCACGCTGAGTGTCAACGGTACGCGTTAGTCACACACACGCTTGTCTAACGCATTCGCACGCACCACACACGTTTGCACTACATGATTGGGATGGTGACTGGATTCCAAACGAAATGTGAATCGCTGATTATGAAACTACGTTATATTTTCATACATCAAACAATCGTTATGATTATCCTAACATTTATATGTTAATTTAATTTCAAAAAGGTACATATTAAAAGTGTGTTAGTCGTTTATCATGGTGTGTAAATCATACTTCATTTTGAAAAATGTAGAAAAAAAGCTTTTAGTTGATTATCAGTCAACATCCATAATTATTAAGCCCACATCTACAATTAAATAGTGCTATGTCTAATAAAAAACACAAAATGATACGTTAATTAAAATAAAACAAAATTAAAACATATAGGTAAACAATTTAGATAAACAATAAACTAACATCATTTACACAATCTCACGCAAAAAGTTTCACCGGAAAAATTTTGCCCATCACGTCGGTTGGGAAGAATTTCCATTCATAATAACATCGATCGTTACATGTAAAAATGATATAGCAGTTGCTCATGCTTTCGATTTTGTACCCTTTCAATGACGGGTTAAAATCAAAATTTAAATGAATAATTTTATATAATAAATATAACAATAACTATAAGACTCGGTCATTTTTTGGTGGACGTTTCTTCGTGATTGTGCACATAGTTTATTGTTTATCTAAGGTAAACAATGATAGCAACATGTTATCTAACATAAACCATGCTTTGCTGTTATTTCTACTGAAGTGACCAAAGCTAAACTCACCGGCTCGTGATACTCTCCCATTACTAATGGCATTTTCCCAATACTTATGAACTAACATGTCAACTTCAACAACTTTATATCACCATTTTTAAAAGATCTTGTTACGCAGTTCATATAAACCACTATCCGTCGGAAATAGATCAAGAGACAGAAGATAAACCGATTCCAGGCGGTGGGTAAAAACAATTCTTTCTCTTGATTGCGGGGTAAGTGTTTCCACAAACAACAGAATTTCTCACGCGACAATCGAAAAAATCCTATTCCGTGCAATCGTAAAGTACAATGCATCTGTTGGTACCTGTTGCTCCTCGAGCGCCACCTGTATGCCGCGGCGCGCCGCCTCCAGCTCCTGCATCTGGTGCAGCAGCTTTTTATGCAGCTTGCGGCGGTGCACCTTGCACTCGGCGCGAGGCGCTGAACCCCCTTCGGCGCCGGCGCCCACTCGCCCGCCACTCACCCAGTCCCATCTGGAATGCGACCTTGTACCACTGTTACATTTACTCTAGACGACGTCTAGCTTATAATTAGAACAGGTGACATTAGGACCACATCACCCAGTGGACAATAGTAATAATAAAACAGTCGCTCCCACTGCCATCAAAACGTCTCTCGTGTCGACATTTCTTATTGCACTAAAGAACGACAAACGACAATGGTTATTATAACATTGTTAGATAGATCTGTTACTCAAATTTTTACAGTACTATTTTATGTTGCAACGTTGAATAACAATGTTCCATAATATGGACGTGTTATAAATCACAAATTATAGGCGAGGAGGCAGCAATTCTGAAAGCTCCGTGACCATGAAATTTAATATTTTCAATGCGATTTCGAATTTTCGAAATATATATGTAGGTTTCGACGCTCTTACGGAGAAGGAAAACATCGTCAGGAAACCTGCGCACGCCTGCGAACAGATTCAAAGGTTGTGCTTGAAGTCGCCAAAGCTCCGTGAACATGAAATTTAATATTTTATATATATTAGTTAGACTAACAAATTTTGCTTGGTCGGCGTGGATTTATTTAGCCGAAAATATTTTAAATAAATTATTTATTATTAATTTTTTTTCCGTCATCACGGAGTTTGATCAATCTCATGTAGAATTTTGTGCGAAATTTTTCAGGAATGCTGCTACCGGGCCTATTATATAATAAAATGTGTAACATACTCGTACGCACCATAACGGAGTGTGCCGCGAGACCTTGTAGGATGGTCAGTGAAGTATCGAGTGCGGTATGGGTTACCTGTTATGCGTCGGGCTCGCTGGCGGCGCGGCGGCGTCGAGCGCGGCGGCCAGCGCGGTGAGCAGCGCGGCCGTGAGCGCGGGCTGCGCGCCGCCGCGGAGCAGCTCCAGCGCGCGCCGCGCCAGCGCCGCGCCCACGCCCGCCTCGCCCGCCTCGCCCGCCTCGCCCTCCGGCTGCGCGAACAGGCTCTTGCGGCACATGTACATCACCAGCACCAGGCATCTGCCGGTAACACACACTGTTAGTTTTCATTATTTAATTTTATTTGATTCGGAATACCAACAGCACTAATACAGCTTTTTTAAAGACAATTTGGAGTACATGTTACGTCTTAACTATTGGTATAGTACTGAATGAGGCTGGCACTTAATTGTCTGATGTGAAATTGTCAACTTACTTTGATTTGACAATATTTTTTACTTATCTTTTTTTGAGGACATAGTATCTTAGATCAAATCATTGAACGTATAATATTTTCTACTTAATCTTCCTTTAAGGTCATAGCACCTTACATCAAATCTTTAACAGATGACCTCATTATTATCAATAAGGTGATTGCATTAAACATGTTCAGGCTAGAAAACTAAGTTCGTCATCACATAAATATCCTTTAAAATATCCATGGCACCTTATCAGTACCCGCTACATTAAATTCAAATTTTATTTCGTAAAGTGCAAGTAACTTTCGACTGGTATGGTATCACTAGAAGTTATACCCCAATAACTGTGTTCATATTTTCAGCACATAATCGTTATAATCAGCAACTTTGTTCATCACAGACAATCTTCGCTGATAGGTGTATAATACGTGCGCCTACGTGTGTGCCGTGTGTATGGTAAGAGGTGTTGTCGGCCAGGTACGGGCCCCACCAGCGCGCCGGCCCACAGTGTGTGTGTGTGTGTGTGTGTACCTGTCGAGCGCGAGCGGCGGCGCGTCGGGGTCGGCGAGCGCGGCGGCCAGCGTGTCGGCCAGGTACGGGCCCCACCAGCGCGCCGGCCCACACAGCCGCGCCACCAGCGTGCCCAGCGCCGCACCGGCGCGACCGCCCCACTCCCACGCTACGGGGCACACGGCGCGGCACCACTCCTCCGACACCTCCTCGTGCACCTGCGCCATTACACAATACTCCAACTTAACATTTTCTTTGTTCAAATAAGTTTTCACAGGGCACTTTTGAATCGTGAATATTATAAACTAGTTTGAAAAACCCTAGTTTAAGGTACAATCTTAACACGACGACTTGTTAAATAGGAAACACTTAAATCAGTATGAGACTTTGATATAACGGACTATATGATGAGCTAGATATTTTTAGAGTCATTTATTGTTTAACAGGAAATACAAAATACTTACCACGTCTCCCATTTGGAAATATAAGTAAAGCAGCATATCAACTATATTCTCGCTGATAACAGTTAGCTTATCAGTAGAAGCGCGTTCGAGCAGCGCTTCCGAGCTGATCTTCCCTTTATTTATCAAATCCAGTATACGCGGGTCGCAGTCGGGAGCGTTTTGGAGTTTCTTGAGTATATTATTGCATGTGTGCAGTTGTTGTTGCAACTCTATGCACTCCTGATATGCAAGGACCACGTTGTGGTCAGTGTCGTTGGATATGTTGAGATACGCCATCATGTGAGCTGCGTTTCCGTTATATAATTCCAAATATGGGTTCAGTAAATCCATTAGCTTCCCTGTTGCCAATCTGTAGGAACATTGTATTGAATATTTAAATGATTTTATGTGACGTGTACTAAAGACACTGGTCATTGCAAAATTTTTATTGTCATAAAACTACTAAAACAATTACACTTCTAAGTTTAAAACTACTTCAAATCCATATTCTACTGTTGTCAAATTTATCTTTTACACAATACAAATTATTTATAATATATAAATTTTAAATCCATCCATTGAAACATTAGCTTGAAGACATACAAACCTGAACCGGCAAGCCAGGTCTTGATTGAGCGCGTTAAGAGCGTTTACAGATGCCTGCACGTTGGCAATCTCCGCGATCTCGCCGTAAAACCAGCCTAGCGGGATCTTGCACTTCATAGCCGACATTCCATATCGGCCTATTGTTGTTATCTGTAGCCAAATTAACACACAAAATCACAATTGAATAAGAGATGACAGTAATTTGAACGAGGACTATAGCGAGAAAACAATAGAAAATTGTTCGTGTACTGTTATCCTAGCTGTAAACATGTATTTATTACAAAGAATAATAAACCTTTGTGTTGATGAGCCTAGCTTTAAATATTTACAGCTGGACGAGGAAATCATCCTTTTAAAGATAACCACATGAAACAACCCTTATAAGACATTGTTCAATATAGTAGGAACCTGTCCCCAAATAGACTATTTGTGCTTATTGTATATTTCATTGTCAAGAAATGTTACTTGTCCAAATATCAATGTAATTTAAGTAAAGCTTACCTTCATGTAACGGCAAAGCGGCGGTGGCTGAATGTCCGTTAGTAGTAGGTGCTTGGTAGCAATATCCGTAGCGAAAACCAGCTTAACGCAATCGGTTTCCTCCCCCACCACCCATATGTCAATGCACAGTGTCACCAGATCGGAACATGACGGTATAATCTGGAAAAAAGATATTACTCAACTAACATTCTTTTTGTATGCTAGGACCGTTA
>PQWD01000722.1:0-20880 GCA_019425675.1 Leucinodes orbonalis
TGGTATCTAGAGCACAAAGCGATGTAGATGTTCTGTGAAAAATTGCCCTCGGTCATCGCGTAGAAGAGAAATCTGTTCGTGTGGGGAAAATGTGCTTGAGAAACTGGTATCACAGGCGATTTCGCTATCTCAATAGAGGTGTTGAGTTTGAGAAAGCTATTTTAGATGGTATTTTGTGAGAAGCTCGTCTTGAAACCTTTGAAGTTGTAAGTGCACTTCGATCTTATGAGAGTATGAATGACCGTCCAGCCTAGCGCCGCAGGCGCATAGCACGTATGTTTGGCAAGCCCCAAAAAAGAATCAGGACTGGTTTGACGCATCGGATGATGTTATTGGGGTGCTTGTTGAGAAGTATAGGCAAGTTGAACTCCAATCACACGAATGAAAAAAAGCAAAAAGAAGCTCATCATCAACTCAGAGCTAAGGTTCGGAATTAAAGATAAGTGGTGGATGGATAAGTCTGCTGAACTGCAGTTCTACGCAGAAACTCACCAATCTGGCAAATTTTTCAAAGGAATACACGATATCTTCGGCCACGCGTAGAAAAACAGCTCCGTGTATTCAAAGGACGGACAGCATCGAGTCGCTGAGAAAAGTGACATACTTGAACGATGGGCAGAGCATTTTCATGATGTTCTTAACCTAGCATGCTAAGTGTTGATATGTCATATATCAACTCCCTTGAGGAACTGCCAGTCTGCGGACATTAGATACTCCACCGACTTACGAGGAATTCATGAAGCTGTAAGCCGTCTAAAGAACTCAAAGACACCCGGAATGGATCAGCTTCGGCTGAAGTTTATAAATATGGTGGTGAAAGCATACAAGGCAAACTGTATAAATTTGTTCTTAAGGTGTGGGACAATGAAGACGTTCCACAGGCCTGGAGAGATGCGGTAATCTGTAGCCTGTACAAAGGGAAGGGGGATGTCTCCGATTGCAGCTCCTATCGAGGCTATATCGCTTCTCTCCAGCGCTGGGAAAATAGTTCGCTCACATCCTCAACACCGCCTTAGCGAACTAGCTGAGCAGAATCTCCCCGAAAGTCAGTGTGGCTCTCGCCCTCGCCGGGGTACTGTGGATGCTATCGCTGTCGTTAGGCAACTCCAGGAGAAAGTCTTGAACACCAAAGGCCACTCTACCTGTGCTTTGTCGATCTGGAGAAAGCATTTGATCGAGTTCCACGAGAGGCCCTCTGGCTTATTCTCCGAAAATCAGGGTACCCCAAGAAGTTTGTCAACCTTATACGCCATTCCATGATGGCATGAAAGCACAGGTTCAGCATGAAAACGCACTTTCTGAGGAAATCCCAATCACTAGTGGAGTAAAGCAGGGTTGTGTATTGGCACCACACTTTTTGCCATATACTTTGCGCACGTTATGAAGGACGCACTGCAGCGGTGCAACAATCAAATCCAGCTCAATATTAGGACTGATAAAGGAATATTTGACATCACACGGTTTAAGGCAAAAACCAAAGTTAAAAAGCTCTCTATCTTAGAGATACTATACGCCGATGACGTGTGCCTTATGTCAGATACCATGGCGCATCTCCAAAGTTATGTTGACGCGCTACATCAATCGTGTCAACTTTTTGGTCTCGTTATAAGTGCTTCCAAGACTCAAGTTCTTAAGCAACCACCGAGAGGCAGAGAAGCTGACCCAACATTACTATATCTAGATGGCAAACCGCTAGAGGAAGTATTAAATTTCAAATACCTTGGGAGCTATTTACGGCGTGACAATACCTTGGCTTCGGAAATACCGTATCGCATAGCCGTCGCCGCTGCCAATTTCGGAAGACTCACGGATCGCGTCTGGAGGTCCCATGATCTAAAGTTGGAGACGAAGATTAGTGTATATAAGGCACTTATCATTCCCGTCCTTCTATACGGCGCAGAGACATGGTGCCTTTATAAATCAGACATTAAAAAGCTTGACACCTACCATATAAGATGTCTGAGGTATATTTTAAAAATTAAGTGGCAGGATCGTGTACCCAACTCTGATGTTTTACGTCGTTCTGGGATGTACGGCATGGAAGCTTTGCTAATGCAGAGACAGCTCAGGTGGAGCGGGCATGTCCACCGTATGGATGACTGCCGATTGCCCAAAGCTGTATTTTACTCAGAGCTGGCAAAGGGTAAACGGAGGCGGGGCGGCCAACATCTAAGATTTAGAGACGTGTTAAAAAGGCACCTGAAAGCCTGTGATATTGACCCAAATCGGTGGGAGGAGCTTGCTTCCCAAAGGTCTTTTTGGCGATCTGCCATCTTCAATAACATCAAAACTTTTGAGGCAAATCGCCTCAATGTGCTTGATTCTAAACGCCAACAACGAAAAGAAAGACCAAAGCCCTCCTATACGTATACATACAACAACCAGGGCCAGTTGTACTGTCACTCGTGTGACAGAGTGTTTAAGACCAAATTTGGCCTAGCGAGCCATATAAGGGCTCATACCCGGAGAGAAAAATAATTATGCAAGGGTCGCCGTCGTCGAAATCGATGAGGAGGACTATATATATATATACATAGTAATTCCACTAGCACTATAGTGCCCTCATCTCGACAACGCAAAAGTGCATAACACTCCTGTTTCAGGGGACGATATCTGGCACTGTGTTGGTACCAACGGCGATCCAGGGGAGGGTCATGACCCCCCTGAGCTATTTTTAAGTACTATACTAACGTACATTATCAAAATACTTTATAAGTTCTTAACTTGACTACTACTATGTGACCCCCTCATGGCGCCTAACCTGGGTCCGCCCTTGGTTGGTACCTCCCTAGACGACGCAGTAACAAGTCTATTACCGAATAAGATGATGATTTATAATTATATTATTTTATCGGTTAACGTACCCTCAAAAGGTAATATACATTATAAACTTCGGTATGTTCTGTACGAAATGGCAAAACCGATTTACCATAACCGATAACGAACAGGTTTCCGAAATGGAAATTTCGATGGCGATCGTGTTCAGATGGTTGGCTCTAATGGTGCCAAATGATTTGCAATGCAAAACGCGCGATGCACTTTGTTGCGTCAATAGCTGAATGGGCAGCTTTCACTCCTGTTCGGATGGCTTGGCCGCTGTTTGGACGTGATTGGAAAGAAACTAAATTTTAATTCAGATTTAAAAATAAATAACTGGTAAACCAGTGCAAACATGCATATCACTAGGTGATAGACTCGATACTGAGTCGTCTACCACCATACCTACCTACCACCGCAATGCCAGCTATCCTAGTCCTGTACACTTTGTAACAAAAAAAAACATGGAACTCCATTCAAGCTAACACTTACGTACGTAGTAAGTTCACATTAAAATGGTAATAGTAATATTTAGTAATAATAGTAATATCTATACTAATATATAAAGCTGAAGTGTTTGATTGTTTGTTTGTTTGAACGCACTAACCTCAAGAACTACTGGTTTGATTTGATAAATTCTTTCAGTGATAGATAGCTTATTTATCCAGGAAGGCTATATATCATCACGCTACGAGCAATAGAAGCGTAGCAGCAATGAAGAATGTTTCAAATTCGGGGGGTTTTTTCATGCTTGGAGCTTCCGCTGCGTACACTGCGTAAACGGTTAGTTTCGCAAATGTCATGTATGAGAGTATTGTTCCCCTTTTAAAGGTCTACAAAAAAGTACACAACAGCATTTATCTATCGTTTAAGATTAGCTCCCTATCATATATTTTTTCCATAAAAATATTCTAAAATAATGCATCATTTGCGAAGGTGTTTTCATAAATACGATAATAATCCTTATCCAAATAAATACTTTACTTATCACAAGTATTTCATTTTAAACAAAACATTGACCTTTTACATCATTCAATCTCAATTAATATCTTTTGAAATATAGCAAGTTTAAATCACCTATATAAACGAAGTAGCGGGTAAAAGAGAGCGTTAGGCCAAAGTAACTATTCAACGCGGAGGAAGTCGCACGCAAAAGCTAGTTTTAGTATAAAACACTAAAATCAGTATATAAAAACGATTTGTTAAAATTACACCATAGAAAGCAGCTGTTATTTTGGGGACACATTTTATGTCCTAATGTCCAACCGTCGGAGCGTCGGTGGCTCAGTGGTGTGGACTGTCGCCTTCCTACCGGGAGGGCTGAGGCTCAAATCCCGACACGTACCAATGTATTTTCGAATTTTTGAAAAATATATGTACGTTATCCGACGCTCTTACGGTGAAGGAAAACATCGTGAGGAAACCTTCATGCACGCCTGCGAAGAGATTCGAAGGTTGTGTTTGAAGTCGTCCAATCCGCACTGGGCCCGCGTGGACGACTAAGGCCTAATCCACCCTATACGGGTAGGCTCGTGCCCCTCGGTGGGGACGTTTAATGAGCTGATGATGATGTCCCAACCGTATTTTTTCATACGTGCATGATTCCGTATAGTTAAAAACTGTGCCAAAGAGAAAGTAACAAAGAGCGAGTTTTAAATATTTTGATACGCATAGGTTATCAAGATTACCGTTAGTCTGTATGAGAGAGATAGCATGACATGTGTTTTAGTATTTTATACTTCGCAAACACATTTAAATCTAGCATTTGATGGAAGTTATGTTAAAATTGATTAAATGATTTTTTGTGAACGTATGTGTACAGCATACTCGTATTATCTCTGTCTCTCTCGTCAACCTTTGATATAGTCCACTGCTGGACATTGGTCTCCCCCACATTGCGCCAGATATCCCGGCTCTCCGCATTTCTCATCCAGCCTCCACCAGCGACCTTTCGTAAGTCGCCAGTCTATCGCTCTCCTGCGAAAAAGCATACTCAGTAAATAAAAAGTACCAAAATTACTAAAAAAAATTTTTGGGCTCGTCCGGGATTTGAACCCGGGACCTCTCGCACCCTAAGCGAAAATCATACCCCTAGACCAACGAGCCGGTTACATAAACTATAGTATACGAGAATAACCTTTGGAGTCGCATACCTAGTATGATATTGGTTCATTATTAACAACAGCTTTCACTAAATCACTCGCTGAGGTTAATGATATAAAAAGTACAGATTCGTGACATGCTCACAAAACAATCGAAAAAAGGGTTTCGAATGCAGTGACAGCATCTATTCAACCTATCGCAGTCCACTGCTGGACATAGGTCTCCCCCATTATGCGCCAGATATCCCGGTCCTCCGCTTCTCCCATCCAGCCTCCACCAGCGACTTTCGCAAGTCGTCGGTCCATCGGGCCGGAGGGCGTCAGTGACAGCACACATACACATATTTCGAATGAGCGTACATTTACCCAAACAAAAGAGTACAAACTCTACTCTCTTAGCGGTTCGTTTTTGAGACACGGATGTATCTACCTTTATATATACAGAATAGCATTGGCTGAGGTACGATTAATTTTAAGATCGCACGAAATAAAAAGTGACCTATAATCTAATTTTAAAGATTGACAGGAAATTTGGCGCATTTTTCCCATCTTGCAAATTAACAAAATAGAATAGCATGATTTTAACATTGGCTTTTTTGAATGAAAATGTATTAATTTAGCAGATTGCCCTCTTGTAAGTGGCAACTAGGTTTATAATACATATGGGTTCGCAAACACGCTACACAGAGTATGCAAACCTGTTATATAAAACTTTAAAATCATAGTGTGCAGTTACTTTACTGTCCATCACATTTTTCAACCCCACAACATTCAACAGTTGATTCTATTGGTATGAACGATTTCAGATCAAACATTTGTGTGCATGGTGTTAGGTTTAAATCCTCGGGGAAACTGCATAGCATCATATATAATTACTTTAAAATATTTGGCCGATTTCCATTGTTTGAACTCCCTTCAAACTGTCGGAGTCCACCGCTGAACTTTGGTCTCCTCTATATTGCGCCAGATATCCGGGACCTCCGCTTTCTCATCCGGCCTCCACCAGCGACCTTTCGCAAGTCGTCGGTCCGGGAGTCCTACGCTACGCTTGCTAAAACACAGTCTCCACCCCCAGAACTCGTCTGCTCCAACGGCCGTCGGTTCTGCGACACACGTGACCAGCCCACTGCCATTTCAACTTAGTGATCCGGTGGGCTATGTGAATAAAACTTTCATTTTGTTGATTTTGATTTGACCTAATTGTATGTATGAAGAACACGTTAAGCCGTCAGTCCCCACTACAGTATTTGTCGTCTGGTAATTGACCCACCAAACCGCATTTTACTTCTGTGTCATCATTTGATCGGGCTAGAGTGTCCTATGCAGTGTTGCCACCTTAGCCCTTTTGTAGCTAATTCTAGTACTTTTTATTATAGGTGAACTCCTATTTTAACGATTTAGCCCGAAAACAGCAATCTAGCTCTTTTTCACTGTCTTAATAATGTTCGCAAATATGAAGTTTTGGACATGCTAACAAGTACTTTTTTGCTATTTCATCGGTCATATTGACCTTTTTTTAGACGAGCTAAAAAAATAAATTAAACGGCGTCACGACATGATTATTTCAGCATTTTTATGACAGACAATCTTTTGACGCTCAATCTAGCCCTTTTTGACGTCCCAAAAAGCTCTTTTTCTTAAACTCAGGTGGCAACACTGGTTCCATGTTATACTTGCCAAGACGCGATCTCGAATCCACGACTCGTCTGTTTAAACAGATATCCCATTGATTCTGCGACATTTATGTGACCGGTCCACTGCCTCTTTAACTTGCTGATCCGACAGTATGTCGGGAACTTGTGTTCTCTCATGAATAACAGTATAAAATAACGATGATAACTTACAAGTAATCGTTTTCATTGTCATGGGCAGGCGTATCATTAACCAACCATGCAGTTAAATAAACTCTTTGTTAAATTAATTATAAACTAGGCCTAAGCTATTCACCACGTAGTGATTTATTTTACCGTGATCTCCAAGCTGGGTATGCGTTTCTTAACGAAGTCGTGGTAAAAAGAGAGTTAGTGACAATATTTTATATTGTAATCTGACATAACATTAAAAACATTTGTCATTAAATACCGTGCCAAATATTATAAACCTTTTATTAAAATCCACCAGATTAATGGTTTTCTCAGTCGGCCCAATTGAAAATGTGTCTATTTTAAAGTGTGCTACATTCTTCTAATTGGCTTAATTAATAGGTTTCAATCTGATCTATCTGAGTCTAATAGGCAAACTATATTTCGAACCTATATTTTCGTGATTTGCAAGACTTTGTTTTCATATTTTTTTGTCTTATTACTTATATGAAACTGAAATACAGGCAAAAAATTAATCATTTTGGTAGAATTATTGATTAATATTTGTAATCTTGGTAAATAAAGGTAATAAAAAACGGGCTCGTCCGGGATTTGAACCCGGGACCTCTCGCACCCAAAGCGAGAATCATACCCCTAGACCAACGAGCCGAGCCCCCTGGTTGATAAGTAAATGATTTTGAATGTACACATTCTTTCTTTACTCGTACATATCCGCACAGTGTTTGTAAAACATGCATTTAGTTCCGTAAAAATATGTTGATAATATTAGGATTTCAACATTTCTGTATATTATGTACACTGAAGCTAAGAACTGGGGCTCTATAAAGAATAGCTAGAGATTTCTTAGCCTTTATAAAAAGCGTAGGTATTCGGGCGAGGGGTTTTTAAAAATATCGAGAGTTAGCGGATCATTGATGTGGCCTGTTGCCTTCCGATCTGAAGGGTGTAAGTTCAAATCCCGCCACGTACCAATGTCTTTTAGAATATTCGAAATTATTATGAACGTTTATCCGACGCTATTCAATGAAGGAAAACGTCGTGAGAAAACCTGCACACGCTTGCGCCTCCAATGGTTGTCCGTGATGTTGGCCCGCGTGGAAAATTAAAGGCCCATACATCCTATACTATACACTATACTTACGGTGAAGGAAAACATCATGAGGAAACTTTCATGCAAGCCTGCGAAGAGATGCGAAGGTTGTGTGTGAAGTCGGCCAATCTGCACTGGGCCCGCGTGGACAACTAAGGCCTAATCACCCTGTACGGGTAGGCTCGTGCCCCTCGGTGGGGACGTTTATTGAGCTGATGATGATGATGATGACATTCTATCCTGGTAGGCTCGTGCCCCATAGTGGGGAGATTATTATAAAACAGTCGATTATAAATACTATTTACAATATAACATATGATTCATGTTCAATCAATCAATCGTCATCAGCCCATAACGTCCAACTGCAGGAAACAGGCCTTATCATACAGCATAACTACGATAAGTTTGAGTCCGACCATGGAAGCAATAATGTTAGTATATATTACATACCTATAAATAAAATTGGAGTGTCTCTTCGTAATATCCAAATAGCCATTTTTATTACATACATAATAGGCATGATGACTGGGTCCTGGAATCGTAAGAACTAAATATTTCATATTATTACAAATCTGGGTTAAATATAACGATGTGCTTACTCTCAGCTCGAAAACTCATGTTTTATGAATTTTATTAGTCTTCAAAGATGGGTGGGCAAGTCCATTTTTAAATTACATTAATTGTCAAAAAAGTGTAAACAAAAGGATAACACATATAACTTAAAGCAACTTTTGCTATTATACCATTTCAATAAACGCAACATTTAATATAGTTTAATAAAAAACAAAATTCACAAACTATGCATACGAATTACTGAGGCGTGACGTCATAATTAGGTAGCCATTTGTATGAAGCGTTTTTGAGAAAGTCCATTATTGTGTTTTTAGAATTGAAAAATCTCTGTGAGATTTAATGTTAACGGTGTAATTTTTTCACCAATGTTCCTATTATAATACGGTCCATGGATATAATAGCAGAAAAACAAATTGCCATCATCCCTATTACGAATATATCGCACCTTTCATAGTATAGGGGCACATCTCAAAAATTAGCGTTTTTGAGTTTTGCATATATATGGGCCCAAAATCAACACATCTACATAACGCTCTTGATAGAAAGAGTCAGAACGCGCAATGAAGCCGCGAAAACTGATTCTGTACCTTTTTCACATTTCCAAGTAGTGTGTAGTTTTTATAATGCTAGGATAAATTAAATATGTTATAAGTAATTCATAACTAATGGACATACTCCTATAATATTCTATCATTTTCCAATTAATGATTTAATTTATTTATGACCGATTTTATATGAACAGAAGGGCTCAAGAATCTTCAAATGCGTTTTCCCAACAACCATGTTTTTCGAATTGTGCTCCTATAATATGAAAGCTGCGATTCTCAATTCTCAATTCTTTATTGCATATATAAATATATATGCTTATAAATATTCTTATATATATTATATATATTCTTTATCGATATACGATATATACACAAAAATTAAAATTTGTCTGTTTGTTCCGGGTGCACTCTGGAACGGCTGGATATTTTTTTTTACCTTTATGTTTTGCTGTGGGAGAATATAATCTTATACCGCGGATAATACCGCGAGCATCGCTAGTAAAAAAAAAATGTCAATGAAAAAAAAGGGCGCCATTAACTGAAACCTCCCACGCGAAGCCGTATGGGCAATAATTGTGGTAGACTACGTGAGCTGGGGATAAATCGAATATTAGCCACCCACTGCACCATATGTAGCGACCCTGAAATCTTAACATGATTCAACGTTATGTTTCCTGAGCCTATCGTAATTTTCTCCCAATTCGTTGCCGTAATTCAAGGTAGAATTGTGGCAAAAATATAAAACACAGTGTAACGAATGTTGCTGTTTTTCAAATAAATACTTAATCTTTTTTATTTTCATGATATACACAACAAGTTAAAAAAGAGAAAAAATATATTCAGTTACCATAACTAGCCAAAATAATACTAGTTTATTAGTAAAAAATGAGTATGCAATGCAAAAAAAATCTGTAACTGTTTGAAACTGATGTAATTTAGTAAGTAATATAATAATAATAAATTTATTACAAGCTTTTTGTATAATTTCTATGAAAAAAAAAAATTCTTCGAGTATCATTTGACATTTGACATGACTTTCTTTTCTTAATATTGGTGCTCAACTCTTCGATATAAAGGGGATGGTGGAAAAGATTCTTATGTAGTTGGTATGTGCTGGACGTTTGCCAAAATTTTATTCACAGGAAACATTGACTGGAGTCCTTAAAGATTAATACCAATATATTTCATGACCAATATATTTAGATTTTATTTTTTCGTACCTACTTAAAACATTCCACGTCTTTTATATTTTCCATTTTGAATCATTTAGGAAAATAATTTGTTTTTTTTTTTGCTTTGGTTACATTGTTGTTTTTAATTTATTTAAATAGTAATAATTTTAAAATATGTATTTTTACCTTAATTTGATTTTCTTTGTTTAAAAACATTGAACCTATGCTAGTGCCCTATTATCGCAGAAGTGTTTAATATCTCTATTTTATTGGACTATATGAATACGCAAATAAAGTTTATATTGTATGACGAATTTTAAAATATTCTGTATAAAAACTCACATTGACACATGATTGTTTGACAATCATCATAATACAAATAAAATTGGAGTGTGTGTTTGTAACATTGAAATATATATTTTTTTCTTCGTGTATATGCACGGCACATATGCCAAAAAATATATTTTAAAATTTTGTCTGTCTGTATGTCTGTTTGTTGCGGGTAATCTATGAAACGGCTGGATGGATTTGGACGGGACTTTTTTGGCAGTTAGCTGATGTAATAAGGAAAAACATAGGCTACTCTTATTACAAGCTATTATTTAACTTGCACTCTATGTTTGTTCGGGTGGAATCTTACAACTCAAATTTAAGGCAATTGCTCTCAACTGAATGAGCTGAAATTTTCCAGACAAGTTCAGTTTGGATGACAATGCATGAATATAAGGCGTTCTACAGCGCAATGGCCGTCGCGTGACTTACCGGTGCGATTTAATGTTATTTTACTGTGGGGTAATATAATCTTATATCAGGGGAACAGCAATTTCAGTATAATTTCAATATAAGCTTTGTTCATTCTATTTTACTGGTCAAAATACCAATCAAACTGCTCTAGACACAAGGATAAGGTCTCGGTAACATCTCCACATACATTAAGTGCACTGTACATTCCATTTTGCACAAAAATCCGATAAAAGGTTTTGTCGAAGGAAACAAACATCAAGCAGATTTTTCTCTTTGCAGCATCGAATACATTTATGGTTCCATAACCTGGATGCTTGAATAATGTATGCTCTAAGACTCCGTATTCTCCAGATTTACATTTCATGTCGATATTTTAGATGTCTGTAAACATTATATAAGGCTGGAGATTCGCAAAGGATTCAAAACACAGACATCCGAATATACAATTAGACTGGACAAGCCGCCAAGTTTATAGGCAGTCCCAGTGTCGCAATTTCTTTTCGGTTTTTACCTGTGAAAAGTTATTATATTTCTTGGTAAATTTACTGATTTATTGCGATGATGGCATGTTACAATTGCACAGGATAGCATTTTGGGAAAAATCGGTAATTTCTTCTAATGTTCGTGCGTCTTGACTCGTCTCACAGAGCGTAAACTGGCAGCCAGTGTATGCTCGTTGAGCTTACATTTGTCGCACTTAAAAACGCGGCTTGCCCCATCTCCTGTATTGGGAAATCTGTGATTCAAACAGAACGTCTCTTTCTTAAGTATGTTCATTTTATGCAAAACAATATCGATGCTTACTTATAAAATAACATTTAATAAACAAGCTAATGCTTTGTTTGGGGCTAGATGGCGCTTTGTGGATGTCAGTGGATATTGATTATATTTATTATTATTATTTACTTCTTGTTAACTAAAATTCATACGGCAAACGAGTAAAACTCTGCATGCAAACGTGTTCCCGTTCACTATGATCTGGGCATCTTCAAGGCTGTTTCCAAAGAGTGAACAGGCTGCCTTCATATTGTCATCGTCACTTAACATCAGTTTAGCTGACGACGAAATGCCTAATCTAGTTGATTTAAAAGAAATCAATAATAGATCACGATGAGGTTTCCCGAAGACTGTATCTATGCTAATATTAGTAGTTAAAGTAACTTTACATATCTACATGTATTTTAAAAACGTTAGCATATTTGTTTATATATAACTCCATCTCTATGTTGACGTTGTTAAACATACACTAAAGTCATAAGGGAGGTGTTAATAATATGAATAAACCGTAGACGGAGTATTCACTTTAGATAAACCTCAGAAGTTCACACGACGCCATCTAGCCCCAATTTAAGCAAGGAGTTATTATTATTGGCCTAAACTACGGCTTATTATAGTTACAATTCAAGATGACTATCGGGGTATGACATGAGGCGCGGGGGGAGGGACACCCCGCATGCCGCACGTCACCCGCGCCAGTGTTGCCACCTTAGCCCTTTTGTGGCTAGATCTGGCACTTTTTATTATAGGTGAACTTCTTTTTTAATTTAGCCCAAAAAGAGCAATCTAGCTCTTTTTCACTGTTTTGAAAATATTACCAAATTATGAAGCTTTCGACATGCTAAGCACTTTTTGCTATTTCATCGGTAATGACCTTTTTTTAGACGCTAACAAAAACAGCTTCATGACATGATTATTTCAGCATTTTTAGAACAGAAAATCTTTTGATTGTCAATCTAGCCCTATCTGGCCCTTTTTGACTTCCCAAAAAGCCTTTTTTCTGAAACTGAGGTGACAACACTGACCCGCGCTCGGTTAGGTGCTACACGAGCCGAGATTTCAATCACGCTCATGGTGTTACTTGTTGTATTTTATAATGACTTCGGAAGCTTACTCGTCGCGTTTTATGTTTTTTCCTAATCTACATGAAAATTAATTATACATTACTAATTTGGCAATCAAGAATATAAATATTAGTGTGGTCATAAGTGCTTTTACCACAATAGCCTAAACTGAATAAACCTGATTCATTTCTTTATGAATTATGATAAACCTAATTTAATTAATGTAACTTTAATTTTGTTAATAAACAATCTACGTAGTAAGTCATGTCACAACACTAAAAAATTGCCATCTTAACTATAAACAGAGCACTCCCAGACTAACACAATCACATTTTTATAGGGAATATAATACTTAGTGTAGCTTAGTTAGTACCTTGGTATAGTATTGAAATGTCGGGATATAATTATAAAATAGTATATAGTACGAGTAACATTTAGCTCGACATACGAGAAATATATTATCGTAATGAATGTAAAACAATATTAGACTAAGATACAATACAAGAATGAGTAACCCATGAATCACAAGAAACGTTTTGATTGGAAAACTTTTAATCCCAACCCTTGCCTTTATTAATGTTCCTCTGTTTATATTCATGGCCCTATTTGTAATTCTGCAAAATTTATGTTTTCAATTCTGACACGCCTGCAGGCTAATTTGTTTTCCATTAAGTTAACGGAGGATTATGCGAACTCCTGTTTCAATGTCTGCGAGAAAAACTGATTGCAGTTATTAGCTTCTTTTGTTCATTGGTGAATCACAAGAAACAACGTTTCTTCTGGTTTGACGACCCATTTGGTGTTGCGGTAGAGACGTCGGCTACAACACCAAGGGTTCCGGGTTCGATCCCCGTGCAGTACAAACATTTGTGTGCATGAGCATGTCTGTTGGTAATGGTCTGGGTGTTTTCTATGTATAATAAAAAATATATAAGTATATTTATCCGTTGTTTAGTACCCATAATACAGGCCTCACGCTTTACTTGGGACTAGATGGCGCTGTGTGAATGTCAGTGGATATTAATTTATTTGTTATTATTGAGGCAAACACCTTTTGAGAGTAAACATAAAAAATGTGGATATAATTTTATCTGCGACTGTTAAAGAGGTGCATACTTGTACCGTAATTTAATTGTATTGTAAGTTCCACGTAATGTGGAAAACAGCGTACGCCGACCTCCAAACCAGATGAACTGATGACCTGGTTAAGGTGGCGGGTAGCAGATGGATGTCAACTGCTAGGGATCGATCCGTAATGAAATCATTAGAAGCCGTACTAATGATGATAATGATGATTGTGATTCGTGTTAACAAGCGTGGAAGACGGATGGACACTCTCAAAATTGAAGACGCTCAATCCAAATAGTTAGGTTCGAAAACGGCGCTGGATTTAGTTTTAGTAAAAAAAAATCAGTCTGTAAGATTCAACTTTCAAACATCAAAGCATAATAGTCTGAACAATGCATTATGAGACTTAAATAGAGTGGAATAGAAATAGAAAAACGTTTAGGTATTACGACTTAATGCGGAAACTTTTTATACAACAGAAGCTTTTTACGTTAAAGCTTTTTCAAGTGTTTAACAGATAAATAACTATGATTTGTGAATACAACTGATCTAGCAGAACGACTTTCAAGACGAGGACTATTTTATCAAAATATTGAGAAACGAGCAACAATGCAATGTAAATCCTCAGGCACTTTTGGTTTCGAATTAACTGCATGAGACTGATCCGCTAATTATTATTTTTCTTTGAATAAATATCTTTTCTCTGAATATAAAATACTCATATAATTCTATCTCACTCTTATATAAGCCAGACCATAAATATGCTCACGTGTAAAATGCATGTAAGCTATTCCGTGAAAGCTATTAACCATGTCTGAATTTGCGCCAAGTTTTAAACTCGCCGAAAATGCACCTTTAAAGCCAGGTCACAATTTAATTAAACCAGTTTAGGATAGCGATAAGTTCGATGTATTATTTTTTTTTGGCTAATAGTATTATAGGTAGGTTAAGTATATTTGCAGTCATTCGATTACTCTCCCCACTTTCACTCCTCACAACTTTTAAACGGCTCAACCGATTTTCATCAAACATGTCTAAGAACACTCGCACATAAGTCACCTTATACAAAAAAAACTAAATTGAAATCACTGCATGCGTTCGGGAGTTATGATGCCACAGACAGACAGACAGACAGAACGTCAAACTTATAACACCCCTCTTTTTGCGTCGGGGGTTAAAAAGAGCATCGGATATCGTACATATAACTCAGAAAATTTGAAACATATTGGTACGTGGCTAGATTTGAACCTCAATCCTTCCAGTAGGAGGGCTACAGAGAGGATACCATATACGTGTGTGGAGCCAAGAAATAACAAAGTTATGCCGTCAAAGACTAATTCGTCCTAAGTTGTTTTATATTGATCATAAGATTTGGATTTACTAGCTCTACACATCCATTTAAGGAAAGGTCCTGACCAAAACCGAGGTCGAATAGAAGTTGACAAAGGAACCAAAATTGACAGAGAGGACTTAAATTGACAATTTTTTCTATAAAGCGATAAATTTATTCCGTTAATATTCACATATTGATAAATCATAGGAAACCCACTTCTCACAGTTCAAAGTAAACATAAATACTCGTTTAAGCTAAGCATGTGGTGTATATTCAGCAACACAGGTTATCTTTAAAATTAAATGTTAATTTACAGGATCAAACATTAAGATAAAATATTGATATCGTTGTTTCAGCAATATATTTATCATTACACAATAAAATTTATTGGTTGTGATAAGTCTTGGCATATCATATGTTTTTCTATAATAACTGTTCACAGATTGCTCCTGACAATAAATTATTGCATGATAAAGATTTGAGCTGATAACTATGACAGTCAAGAAATTTGGGATTGAAGTCCGGCGAACAATAAGTATAATTTTTATTTGAATTGATTATTTTTCGTCTCTTTCAATTTAATTATTATAAATCATTCAACTATAAAGGTATTCAAAAGTACTTGTTTTGCTTGCTTTCAAAGATAAATACGTGAAATTATTACCAAATTCCATAAATTTATCCAACGTCACAGTTTTAATGGCTATGTATTTCCTTCGCGTTAATTATTCTAAAAAGTCGACATTGGACCGAGGTCAGTGTTGCAATAAAGGAAACGACTTTTCGCCATAAATCTGCCTCTAACACTTGATTACCCGCCTGTACTTTACCGTTTTTGCTGTTCCTACACTTCTTTATGCCTGGCACTTCTGTGTAATTGGTCGGTTATGGATGTTCTAAAATTACTGGAGAGTTTACCTGTACAAGGTCTGGCGTGTTTGAGGACACATACCGTTCCGCAAGGCTTTTAGCATTATTATTGCAATGTACAAGTATACCGGCTATTATGGCTTTAAATTTACGTCACTAGGAAGCAATAGATTATGGGTTTTATAACGTTGGCTAAGAGTTTATTTAGTTTTATCGGTGGAATATATTTTACCGATAAAACTTAATCCCCGTTCATTGCGGTGGTGAACATGGATGGTTGCATGTGGTGAACATTTTTCGAATAGTGATTTCACGTAAAGCTTAAAGAGAGTTGGTTGGTTTGGTTTAAATAATGGTGTTAAATATCGATATTATGTGTACAAACGATAATATATTTGAAATCATCTTTATAATTAGTTGTTTAGTACCCATACTACAGGCTTCAAGCTCAGCTTGGGGCTAGATGGCGTTGTGTGGATGACAGTGGATTTTTATTTATATATAAGTCTTATAGGATAAACTGTCTACTGGAAAACAAAGGAGAACTACAATTTACTTTTACTTTCATACAGAACGATCACTTTATTCAAGCAATTAGCCCCACTTCGTTACACTATGTTACCTCCATCTTTAATACCAAACACGAATTCATAGGAGTTGTATCAAGAACTAAATTAAATCGACGCAACCGTCCATCAGTATTTAAATTATACGAGTGCTTTAAACGTACAAATAGAAAAATACAAATTTCATTAATTCCGGATGGCGGGCGTGAACGGAAAGCGGGTAGGGTTGGCAAATACGCGCGTGCAATACTAATTCTTTATTTTAAACATAACTTCCAAATCCGCACTGGGCCCACGTGGTAAGTTACGGCCACAGACATCGAATATACATTAGACTGGACAAGCCGCCAAGTTTATAGGCAGCCCCAGTGTCGCAATTTCTTTTCGGTTCCTACCTATGAAAAGTTATTATATTTCTTGGTAAATTTACTGATTCATTGCGATGATGGTATGTTACAATTGCACAGGATGGCATTTTGGAAAAAAACGGTAATTTCTTATAATATTCGTGCGTCTTGACTCGTCTCACAGAGCGTAAACTGGCAGCCAGTGTATGCTCGTTGAGCTTACAGTTGTCGCACTTTAAACGCGGTTTGCCCCATCTACTGTATTGGGAAATCTGTGGTTACGGCTCAAGCTCTCTATAACAACGCGGAAAATACCATCTCATGATAATTGTACATACATAAACCTATGGTTTTTAATGAAGAATTCTGAAACCTGCTAGTATCGTTTCTAAATCAACTAAGGCCCCATGGAAATATTTGTACTGTCGCAACCGAAGCAGAGAGTGTGGTTTATATAAATCTATGTGTATGGTGGTTTGGGTCTATGCCACCCCACGTGCTTATTAAATTTAGGTCAATGTACCCTATTATCAGACATGCAGCAACAGTTAAAGCATGGCAATTCTTCCAGCGAGGATGATTCTATGGATATGGCACCATTGACAGTTTCATTAAGAATACTTGACTTTTGGTGCGATCAGCCCAGGTTATGGTCCGTGCAATACGAGGCGATTCTGGGACCACAAAAAGTTAGTGACGCAACAAAATTAAATTAAGTGGTAGCTAAATTAGGCAAGGAATGCATCCAACAGATCTCGGACATATTACTCAAGCCTACAGAAGTCAATAAAGACGAGACTCTCATAGGCCGATTACTTGCAGTTTATGAAGAGTCTGAGAACCGACAATTCCAAAAACTGCTTAGCGAAATGGAGCTGGGAGATCAAAGACCCTCTCAGCTATTGCGCCGAATGCGAATTTGGCCGTTAACTTGGTAAAAATATCGTTAATGTGGCAAGGGCACCTTCCATCGTCAGTGCGAGCATAAGTCAAGCAGTGTGTGTGATGGCAAGACTTTGAAAAGTTAGCAGCAATAGCCGATAAGGTGATGGAGAATTCTCAACCTCTACATGTCGCGGCAATGCAAATCGGCTCAACCAGCACTGACGAGAGTGATAGGTCCGCCACATAATTGATCAGTCTTATTGTTAGGTGTTTTGTAGCAACAAATATATTTTAAGAGATAAGTTAAAATTGTATTTGGAAGGTACTTTCGACTTCTTAAATTGTATATTTAATTGTGTGAAATACTATTTTAAATGCTTCAAAATAAAATATTTCTGATGACGGAGTTTTTGTCAGTTCTTCAAACCTCCTGTCAATTAAAATATATTATCTGTATTGTTTTTTTTAAGACAAACGAATTGCGTTATAATTAGTCCTTAACTATAGTATCGGGAAATTGCCAGCCCTATTCGACATGGTAGCTATGTCAAGTGCGAATCAATTTAACAATTTTTTATTTGCCCTCTCCACGATCTCTTCCAATGTTGAATTTTCCATCGATACTTCGAGCAATTTATCGTTATACTGTTAGCAGATAAACTGGCGATCGAAGTAACATGAACGTGTTATTTCCTTTTAAATAGAATAAGCATTTTCCCTTTTATTAATCAATTTGAACTAAAATTATTCCTAATTTTATTCACATTTGTTTTAATCATTATTCTTGTACATATATTAAAACCTTATAATATATATAAACAAAGTTCTTAAAAAAATGTTTAAAGAACACCGTGTTGGTTTTGATCATATTAAATATACTTGAACAGAATATAACTTATATGGAATGTGAGCACATAATATATTATACATAGAAAACGACCAGACCAATACAAACAGACATGCTTATGCACACAAATGTTTGTACTGCCTGGAGATTGAACCCGTAACCATAAATGCTCATGATTTTTTGATCCTTATAAGTATGAGGTATGAGCAACTTAAATCGTAGTTATTGAAAACACTTCAGATTCTCATAGATAAATAAAGACTGAAATTTAATAAACGCCAAATTTCAAACTCATATTTTTCGTTCATCACACAAAATCATAGCAAACTTAAAACCATAAACCGGTCACCTTTCCAACGTTGTTCTGCAAAAATCTCCGCTCTTATATCACGAAGCATGATAAATTCCCAGACACATTCAATAAACTGAGGCGTCTGCTACAAAGTTGCTATGTAATATACAAACGCGTGGCCAACCCAGGTGGGGAGTGCGATCGTAAATCTGGAACTTTTGGCTTTATATAAAATCGGATTAAAATTCTCCTTGCAAGCTAAGTAACAAGTTTGTAGACAGTTCATGCTTACGTTATTAATAGAAAACAGATACGCTAATAAATAAATTCACTAGGTGGTAGACTCGGTACTGAGTCGTCTAGATAGGAACCAACGCAGTGCCAGATATCATAACGTGAAATAGGAGTGCTTCGCACTTTTGCGTTTCGGGATGAGGGCACTGTAGTTAGTAAAATTATCGGGTATTTGAGCTTGGAAACTAAGAAGCAAGTTCGTAAACAGTTCATGCTTATGTTATTGATCGAAAACAGATACTCTAATAAATAAATTCACTAGGGTGATCGGTACTGAGTCCGTCTAAGTAGTACCGCGAGCCAGATATTATTCCGTGAAATAGGAGTGTTTTCTACTTCTGCGTTCGGGATGAGGGCACTGTACTTAGTAAAATTAATAAATACCCGGTGTATTTGAGACCTGATATCTAACGTCTCGATTGACAGAGCAGTTGCGGAAAATAATGACAGGTACTGTTATTCATTTCCGCCTACACTGCAATTTGTTCATGGTCAGCGACACTTACGCGAAAACTCTTGAGTCTTACTGTAAGAGGAAAAGTCATAATGCCATCGAAATTGTTATGAGCTCTTGTAGAAGATGTGTACACTATTTATAGATTGCTGTCAGATTTATTAAAAAATTAGTTTTTACTTGTCTGTATGACAGGGAATCAGTCTGTGTACCCATAGTTTAAATCCAATAAATAAATCAACATTTGTATGGATGGCATCTGCTATTAAGACAGCAGAGTGGCAAGAAGTTCGGGGTTTTGGGCAAATTGATTTAAGACCTTTATTTTTTTTATTGTAAGTCGTAAAGTATAAATGGATTTTGAAATATTGCACACTTCGTTAGGCTGGCAGCTGTAGAAGAAATTAATCATTTTCTTTCTAATTTTAAAGCGTCGATTTGAGTCCTTAGCGGTTCGTAAAATAAGACTTTTGTGATAAAATCGGCAACCGAGTTATGAGTGCTTGAAAGCAAATTGGAGGTTGAAAAAACCAGTTCATGAAGGCCTTAATAGCTTTAGATATTTGAGTGAAGTAACTTATTAATTTTTAGTGGAATAATAATTAGAATAAATACTCCATAACATCACCACAGCCCATCTAAACCCCATTAAAGCATGAAGCCTGTATTATGGGTACTAAAACAACGGAATAAACATACTATATACATTTTTTTTGTAAAGACATACATTTATACATAGAAACACCCAAACCATTACCAACGGACATGTTCATGCATACAAATGCTGCACTGCCCGCGGGCATCCAGACCCTTGGTGTGCAGCGACTTTCAACTACAACACCAAATTGGTCGCCATTAGCGTAGAACAACAGTAACCTCGTAAGCAGGTACCACGAGAACACTAAACACTAATTTCATCATTAAAACCTTATAGAGATAGCTCACCCTCAGAAAGCCGTCCCCAATTATATGTCTTATCCTTTAAGCACGAAACTAAATATAAAATGAATGTGAAAAAAATGGGCTCGTCGGATTTAACCGGACCTCTCGCAACCCTAAGCGAAAATCATACCCCATAGACCAACGAGCCGGTTGATAATTACATACAAATTATAGCCTCCAATCCAACGAAACTGTTATTAGCCGGTATAAACCATCACTTATCAAACTCAAAGATTAGTGAAAGTATTACGTCGCATATCACTGGCACGCGC
>PQWD01000722.1:20905-43095 GCA_019425675.1 Leucinodes orbonalis
TCTTGAATAATATAGGTATCTATAAGTTCGAACATAAACATAACGCTCGTTATTACTATCATCAAATAAATGCTATCAGTCTTAATTATGGAAAATAAACGATGATCGCATAAGAAGTTGTTTCCTATCAACAGCACTGACGAGAGTGATAGGTTGCCCACAAATTGGTGACCCTCGACATTTTTCAAGAACACGACCAGTAAGCTCCGTCCAACTACCAAGATGCCTTATCAGACCATGCAGCAACATTTTAAGCATGGCAACTCTGCCAGCGAGGATTGATTCTATGGATATCACCTAGTCGACATTTCATTAAGAAACTGACTTTTGGTGCGATCAGCCCCAGGTTATGGTCCGGCAATACGACCGTTCTGGGACCAAAAGTTAGTGACGCAACAAAATAATTAAAGGGTAGCTAAATTAGCAAGGAATGCATCCAAAGCTCGACATATTACTCAAGCCTACAGAAGTCAATAAAGACGAGACTCTCATAGGCCGATACTTGCAGTTTATGAAGAGTCTGAAACTGAGAACCCGAAAAAACCAAAAATTCCCCCCAAAAAAACTGCTTAATCTCCCACGCTACACAACTTGTTCAATCTTATAATTTTAGGGTTCCGTAGCCAAATGGCAACCTTTATAGATACGTCAAGACATGTCTGTCTGTCCGTCTGTATGTCACACCCTTTTTCTCCGAAACTATTAGCTCTACACTGTTCAAACTTTGTAATTTAATTACCTACTAGTTTAATTACCGGTGTATGCGACCTAACATCTGTTGTCTCGGGTGACGGGAGCAGTGCAACATTGAAGTAGAATTTGGGTAGAATAATAACTGTCTATCAGTTGTTGGACTACACCAATCCCGCTCTGTCATGGTAAAGCTTATCACTTACTATTGTGAGCATCTAGATCAGTGGTTCCCAAACTTATTTTGTCTACTGCCCACTTTGAGAATAAATATTTTTTTAGCGCCCCCATTTTTTCACCTATTTAATAACCACTATAACTTCAAATTGAATTAATTAATTATTGAATTAATCATTTTCTTCCTGGGCCTCTTACCGCCCCCCTTGAGACCTGCAGCGCCCACAAGGGGGCGTTATCGCCCACTTTGGGAAAGACTGATCTCGATCGTTCTGTACACTTGGTCACATAAAAAATATCGGTAACTGAATTAACTTCACAATTTATGGTTACACAACTAGCTGTCATCGCTTTGCCTCGACTCCATAAATTAAATTCGCTCCATTTCAACGTCTGTCGTCTCGTTACTTGGTTTCGGAACCAACCTAGTCTGGGAAGCGAACTATTCTCGCTGTCGACGGTTTAGAATAGCTTGTGGTTCCTATGAGTATTGATCTAGGAATAATAATAGTTTTTAACAGTCCTACGACTTATTTCTTTTATTTATTCGTACATAGCGTGAGAATTTCAGTATACAGTAAGAAACAATAAAGTACAGGCTAGCTTATCTCTATTAGAGATTTCTTCCAAGAATATACGTACAAATAATTTCGAAAATTCGAAAATACATTGGTACGTGGCGGGATTTGAACCTGCATCCTCCAGATCGGGAGGCAACCATCTACACCAATGACCAACGTGCTTGCACAGGGGAAATACAAATCTATACTAATATATAAAGCTGAAGAGTTTGTTTGTTTCTTTGAACGCGCTAATCTCAGGAACTACTGGTTTGATTTGAAAAATTCTTTCAGTGTTAGATAGCTTATTTATCGAGGAAGGCTATAGGCTATATATCATCACGCTACGAGTAATAGAAGCGGAGCAGTAATGAAAATGTTTCAAAATCGGGAGTATTTTTCATACTTGGAGCTTCCGCTGCGTACGCTGAGTAAACGGTTAAAGTTTCACAAAAGTCATGTATGAGAGTATTGTTCTCCTTTTAAAGGTCTACAAAAAAGTTCGCGACAGCATATGTCTATCTTTTAAGGTTAGCTCACTATAACATATTTTTTGCTAGAAAAATCTGAAATTGACCCCGAAACCTTTAAAGTTGGAGGGAGGGGAAATCCTATGTATAGTGATAAATGTAAGTACCGTGTTATCCCGTATTTAATGCGAGCGAAGCCGCGGGCAAAAGCTAGTAATAATATATGTTGTCAATTGTACATGACGGGTCAAGACGCTCACTTGATGGCAATTGATACGCCTGACCATGACAGCACGGCCTTGATGGTGACCAATAACTGGAAGACAGACATTTTTCGCCATCAACGCCGCACTGCGCCCGACACCCGAAACGTCAGAAGTGAGGTTTCTTATACCCGGTAGCTAAGCGAAACACTTCAATTTAACGGGACGATATCTGGCACTGCGGTGGTACCTACTTAGACCATTCAGTACTGAGTCTACCACCTAGTAATTTTATTAAGTTCCCATATAAATAACTCGATACCTTTGAGTTATTTTACACAAAAGTAAAAGATACTATCCGATCTCCTACGCCATTACTTAAACCTTAAAGCTCTCTTAAAATAACTCGTGACGTTATCTCATATACTCTTATTAACAGTACGTGGATTACATTAAAATTAATATAACAGGGTTAAAATGAAATTGCTATCGCTTGTCAAAGGAAGTGAGGGTTATACTCGGCTTAATAAGAAACCTCGTTAACACGAAGTAACCATTAAATATACATCAAACCAACAAGGCTGCTTTTAGAATCAGCGCGCTAAAGTGGGAGTAGATTCAGTCATTTATTAGATGGTCTACTAGATACTGAGTCGTCTAGATAGGAATCCCCGCAGTGCCAGGTATCGTCCCGTGAAATAGGAGTGTTATGCACTTTTGTGTTTCGGTATGATGGCACTCTATCTAGTGAAATTACCGGGTATAAGTGACCTAACATCTGTAGTCTCAGGTGTCGGGCGCAGTGCGGCGTTGATAGAGGATAATATTTATTTATTTATTTATTTCATAGGAGGACCAACAGCAATGAAACACAAAAAATACACAAATAACAACATGTAGCCAATTATAGGTCCTCACTAATAAAGATTGTATAGAAAAGAACACCCGAATGCTTAATAAGACTAAACAATTAAAATACAACAAATGAGCCAACACAAAATCAACACAAGAAATTACTCAAATTTGGGTACTTTAAAAAAAAATCCTGCTCATAGCACTCCTCGCCGCAGCCACACTAGTATAATATGTAATATATCTAATATGTCACTGTCTATCAGTTGTTGGTCTCCTTCATGCCGCTCTGTCACGGTTATGCGTGTTACTAATCATCAGGTGAGCGTCCTGACCGTCCTGTACACTTATAACATAAAATAAAAAAAAGAATGTTTCCAGGTTAAATTATACAATCGAGCAATGAACAATTATATAGCTCACATACTTTTACAAATCGCCATTTAGCCCCAATTCAAGCAAAAAGCTAGTAGTGTGATTTATAAACAATGGTTAAATGGGCTCAAGGTCAACATGCTATGCTTGTTAGGTCCTTGTCTACGAGAAAATATCTGAAATGAGGACATCTTCACGAAAATTGACTTAGCCCGCAGGGTAAGCAAGTGCAAGTGGTAATGTGCAGGGTAAGTAATGAATACAAACTAGGACCGATGGGTCGTTAAAGTTCTTGAGTGGCTTTGTCTTATCGGAAAAAGAAACGTAAGTAAAATTACCGATATAAGAGACCTAACATCTGTGAGTGACGGGCGCTGAACAGTATTGACGGAAAAATAATGACTTCTTACAGTTATTAATTTCCTTCAATATTACTGAAGATATTATGTCATGGTCAGGCGTATCACTTACCACCACCTGGCTCACCTGAGCGCACTGACCGTCCTTTTCACTTCTGGCATAACATCAACCAACCCTTAACTAGATGGATCGATGTCCTTGTTAAGTTTGCAGATAGCATATGCCAGGGTTCGGGTTTAGCCTTTCGATAAGCAGTGACATATCTTGCTTGGTAGTGGCATTGAAGGAGACCAACAACTGGTAAACATTCTCCATCAATGCCGCACTACGCCCGTCACTCCAGATAACAGTCTCTTATACCCGGTAATTTCACTCAATAAAATCTATTGGAACTTCAGACTGCTAAGTAGGTAAGCTTAGTAGTTCTCTCTAATATACGGAATATACGGATCGGACACCAGACAATTAAGAACCAGCTGTTACAATTGTTGCTTCGGTTATACGATGACCAACAGAACGTAATCCGTTACGTCTTTAAAATCATACCTTTCACTAAAGATACTTTTATCGGTACATTATCGGTAAGTACGCGCTTATTATATTGGATACATATATCAACCGGCTCGTTGGTCTAGGGGTATGATTTTCGCTTAGGGTGCGAGAGGTCCCGGGTTCAAATCCCGGACGAGCCCAAACAATTTTGTTTTCCTTTACCCTTTGTCATAGGTATAATTGATACAAAACGATAGTTTATTATCATTTATAACAATAAAGTACGCGTATTTTTACGTCATCATCATGTGTCGTTAGTATGATTAATTTAATTACGTATTTTTTTGAATTATACTATTGTACGTTTCCAGAATATTATTGCGGGCTCATAAAACTTAAAATTTATAGTAGTTATACCGAGATAAAAAATAAATAAGTAATTATTTTTAAAACAACAAGTCTAATCAGTAGCTTTCGAACACACGATAATATGCACTATTTCTTTTTAAGCATAGCTAACATCATCATCAGCTCATTAAACGTCCCCACCGAGGGGCTCGAGCCTACCCGTATAGGGTGATTAGGCCTGAGTCGTCCACGCGGGGCCCAGTGCGGATTGGACGACTTCACACACAACCTTCGAATTTCTTCGCAGGCGTGCATGAAGGTTTCCTCACGATGTTTTCCTTCACCGTAAGAGCGTCGTATAACGTACATATATTTTCGAAAATTCGAAAACACATTGGTACGTGTCGGGATTTGAACCTCAGCCCTCCCGGTAGGAAGGCAACAGTCCACACCATTGAGGCACCGCCGCTTTAATAGCTAACATTATAACGAAACCCATCGATACCAAAAATGTAATAAAACATCGCAAAAGTGGCTTGAAAACATCAATTAACCAGTTTTCCCAGCAAAACGTCATCTTATTACCGTTGTGACATCGATTCAAACATTGTTGACGAGCTTCTTGTGTGAATGAACCGATGTAACGATTGCTAACGTTAACGGTTAATCGTTATCGTTGCCGCAAATAACGATTGCGATTGTTCAACGTATTATTTTAACGGGCGCGTCGATTTGGAGTCCTTAGCGGTGTCGTTAAATAAGACTTTTGTGATAAAATCGGCAACGATTTATGAGTTGCTTTGAAATCAAATGGAGGTTGAAAAACAGTTCATAAAAATGCCTTAATAGCTTTAGTATTTGAGTGAAGTAACTTATTTAATTGTATAGTTGGAATAATAATTATAATAAATATCCACTGACATTCACACAACGCTATCTAGTCCCAAGTTAAGCGTGAAGCCTGTATTATGGATACTAAATAACGGATAAACATACTTACATACATTTTTTTAATACATACATATTAAATATAGAAAACTCACGCACACAAATGTTTGTACTGCCCGGGAATCGAACCCGGAACCCTTGGTGAAGTAGTCCACGTCTCAACCGCTAAACTGCAAACCAAATGGGTCGTCAATGAAGTTTAATTGCAGAATGAATAATGAAATAAAGTTCAATTTTTAAAATTTTATTTTTTGGGTAAACAAATAGTCGACTTACTTTATGGTAACTAATTCCGCCACTCATGAACAAACGCGTTTGTTTCCAATCTCATAAAAAATAGGTATAAGAAGCTGTAATATAATTAAATATAATATCTACTGTATTTTGTATAACATACACATAGCACCATTAAAACCCAAATTAAGCATAAGCATGTACTATGGATACTAAACAACTGTAAACATACTTAAATATTTTGAAATACTACAAATTATACATACAAAACACCCAGCCTGACTAATACAAACAAACATGTTCATGCAAACAAATGTTTTTTCTGCCCGGGATCGAACCCTTGGTATATTAGCCGACGTCTCATTACACCAAATGGGTCGACATATAAATATATATTATAAGGTAGATAGATTGTTCTCGAACAGTTCGTGTTATATCAAAGTAAATATAACTATGATAAATTGTCTCCGTAACACCAATAAATTTAACAAAACAAATCGTACGACGTGCAAACACACATAAATTAAAGCTATTTACATAGCTGCAGACTAATATCCATATAATGCGGGAAGTGTACATGGCAAACAAAGTAGGCAATCAAAACACATTTCCCTTGGGTAAATAGTACAGATGCAAATCTTAAGGATCGAAGTTGCAGTGTACCAATTTAAACTTTGAGTGGTTGGAAGACGATCTTCGGGGTCGACCTCAATGTTTACCAAGTTACAGTGATTGAGATCGCTTTTGGTATACTATTTTATCAAATAGATTTAAACAATGATAAATTCATAAATTCGTTTATTGAATGCAGTCATTACAAGACACTTTGAATCGTCACATTAAAAATGAACTTTGAAAAGACATTAAAACCAAATGGAAACTTTATGAGACTAATCATCATCATCAGCCCTGACAAACGACCCCACCGAGGGGCACGAGCCTACCCGTATAGGGTGTTTAGGCCTTAGTCGTCCACGCGGGCCCAATGCGGATTGACTGACTTCACGCATAACGTTTGAATCTCTTCGCAGGCGTGCGCTGGGGCGCAGGCGCAGGTTTCCTCACGATGTTTTCCTTCACCGTAAGAGCATCGGATAACGTACATATATTTTCGAAAATTCGAAAACACATTGGTACGTGGCGGGATTCGAAAATCAACCCTCCCGGTAGGAGGGCAACAGTCTACACCATTGAGCCATCGACGCTCTTATAAGACTAATAATATCGTTCACTAGTAACCTTAATTGTAAGAACATGGTTACAAAGTCTAGATTCTAGGACATTCAAAAGATGCACGTTTAAATCAATAAGTATCACTTATAATCATATAATTGGCGACCCTACTCTGACTGACGATAACCTGCAAAGCCTCTAGCATCGTCGTAGAGTTGCACGGCAGTCGGTTTTTTACAGGTTACAATTCGGTGAGTGTGCGACGAAATTACACGAGTAAATTTCACCAGCCCCTTTTCACCATCGGGATACAAGACGGAGGCGAGCGTTCCATCCTTACGTGGTAAACATTCCACATAGCGTCACAACCCGCTATGGTGCCTCGTTCTTAATGCGTATCGCAAAGGAATGGAACTCTTTGCCTCCTTTTGTATTACCCGATCATTACAACCTGGCTGTCTTCAAGACAAGAGTGAATAAGTTATTTCTAGGCAGGCATGATCCATCCTCGGCCGCATCATCACTTACCATCAAGTGAGATGGCGGTCTAATGTCTGTTTAAAATATAAGAGAAATCTCATATATTTTTTGAAACGCTTATATTCTACGATTATCGTAGTTTGTTACCTTTTCTAGTATATCTCCTGACTGCGAACTTGGAACCCTTGGTGTAGGAGCCGACGTCTCAATCATAACACCAAATAGGTCGTCAAAAAAGTAGTTAAAACACAAACAGGTAGTTTTTGTGTATTCCTTGTTTTTTTTCTACGCTCTCATCCCTCTCTACTCTATCAACCGTTCAATCACACATAATGTGCAACAGCGAGCGTCGGTGGCTCAATGGTGTGGACTGTCGCCTCCCTACCGGGAGGGCTGAGGTTCAAATCCCGACACGTACCAATGTGTTTTCGAATTTTCGAAAATATATGTACGTTATCCGACGCTCTTACGGTGAAGGAAAATATCGTGAGGAAACCTTCATGCACGCCTGCTAAGAGATTCGAAGGTTGTGTGTGAAGTCGTCCAACCCGCACTGGGCCCGCGTGGACGACTAAGGCCTAAACACCCTATACGGGTAGGCTCGTGCCCCTCGGTGGGGACGTTTAATGAGCTGATGATGTGCAACAGCGAAGTATGGCAGCGCAATATAAAAAAAACCATTTGAAGTAAGTAAGTGTATTGTTGGCGGATTATTTGCTGTCTTCAAAGCAATAATACACTTCTTTGTATTATTGGCGGCTTCAAGCTGTCTTTAAACAAACAACTTGCTAATTTCTTTTAAAAAGTTTGTGCCAATGTTTATACACCTCAGTCAAAACATAGTTCTCGTTGAGTCTTCCCGTTGCCGTAACTAGGTCAGTATGCGTTGCGTAAACAATCTATACACAATTGCCTACCGTGTCTTACCTCTTCACTTCTATTACTAAAGCAATAGAGTCCACATTGTTCAGCTATTTTTTCTCTACAGACTTTCCTATTCACTCCCATGGGAGAGGAGTAGGACATTTTTATACGCCTTGTTTAATGGGTTTGTTTTGTTGTCACGATCAGTGTTGATTGTTTGCTTGTGTTTACTTGATATTTAATGAAAGACAAAAAAGAACGATAAGATTTTCAAATGCCTGTTGTATTTTCAAAAGAAATTAAGGCAAACGTAAACTTAAAGCTTAGTGTCACCTTACTTATAGTTTCCCACGGCATGCTTTGTGGACTATAGTACGAAAAATAAACAAATCTTAGTAATTTTATTGTACAGAAAAACAAATATCTACTCAAATGCCTTCATGAGGGCAAATAAAAAAAATTATAACGGTTAAATGTCGTGCAAAACCGAATTTAGAAATACAGAAAATAAAACTAAAAATTATTAAATGAACTACAAACAATGTTATTAAAAATCAATTCACCTATATGACATATCTATACTAATATATAAAGCTGAAGAGTTTGTTTGTTTAAACGCGCTAATCTCAAATATGATAATATCCTTATCCAAATAAATACTTTTAAACTAAATTGCTATTAATATCATTCAATTTAAATTAATATCTTATGAAATATAGTTTTAACTCACCGATATAAACGAAGCAGCGGGTTAAAGAGAGCGTTAGACCAAAGTAACTATTCTGCGACGGAGTCGCAAAAAGCTAGTATAGTATATTTTGAAGTACAATAGAGATAAAGGTGGCTCAGTGTGGACTGTCGCCTCCTACCGAAGGGCTGAGGTTCAAATCCCGACACGTACCAATGTATTTCGAAAATATATGTACGTTATCCGATGCTCTTACGGTGAAGGAAAACATCGTGAGGAACCTTCATGCACGCCTGCGAAGAGATTCGAAGTTGTGTGTGAAGTCGTCCAACACGCACTGGGCCCCGGCGTCTAAGGCCTAATCCCCCTATACGGTAGGCTCGTGCCCCTCGTAGGACGTCTAATGAGCTGATGATGATGATGAGATAAAGGTAAAGGTTTAAGTCTAAAACTACAAAATTGATCTAAAAATAACAAAATTGATCAAACCACACCAGGTTTTTTGTGTTGCAAAATGTACAGGACGCTCCCCTGATGGACAGAACGGCATTGAAGAAGACCAACAACTTATGGACAGTTACTATTCTCCATTGCCGCACTGCACCCGTTACCTGAGACAACAGATGCTAATTTTTAAAGGTGATTTTACCAGCAACAGTGCCCTCAAGCTGACACACAAAAGTGCATATCACTCCTATTTCACTGGATGATACCTAGCACTGAGGCAGTACCTATCTAGATGACTCAGTTCCGAGTCTACCAACAACTAGTATTTTGGTTATTTGCATGGTTGCTTACAGTATAGAAGGTCTTGAATATGTTCACTAGTACAGTTGACCACCAGAATTAAGTTCAGGGAGCTCTAATAATGCTCCCTTGCAAATTCATCACCATTCTGCCCATGAACATTCAATTAGTAGAGCACAATACGAAATCTACGCCCGTTCACTGGCCAAATTTCCCTAAGGAACTGGCTAAGTCGGACGACATTATGATTGTAATTGTTCCGTCGAAGCCTTCACGCAATTGGTGGGTTGGTCGGGAATTTCCTCGAGGTCTGGGCTTCGGGAATAACAAATATTAACCCTTTGTTATCCGGCAACCCCTTGCGGCTTTGGTTGTACTAGAAACTAAATATCCACTAACATTCACACAGCGCCATCTAGCCATAAGTTAAGCGTGAAGCCTGAATGGGTAGTAAATAACGAATATACATACTTATTTGCTTTTTGTTATAAACCATACATAATATACCCAGAACTCGGACCAATACAAACAGACATGTCCATGCACACAAATATTGACCTGGGATTGAACCCGGAAACCTTGATGTTGTAGTAGACATCTCAACCGATTGAGTTGTTTTCATGTTATAAGCGTTATGTCATCAAAACAATTCAATATTAGAAAAAAAATCTTACTTATAAACAGGTATTGCGTTTACTCTCAGATGAACAGACTGCTTTTCCCGCATACAAGCCAAAGCATCATAAATAATTTGATCAAATCAATTGAAACAGTAAAATCTTGATGGACGATTGGACGGAAAAAATGACCATGTACTGTTATTGTTTTCTATCAACACTCCTTCTGTCAAGTCAGGCATATCACTGACCACCAGTGAACGAGCTGACTGTCCCGTCACTATGACCTAAAAAAAAATACAGATCAGTCTCAGAAATAATTACTGGCCTTTGAAAAGAGTGTGCGCTCTTTTTTAAGGATGTCAGCTCGTTTCGCTCCGGAAATGTTCGAGTCCATTCCACAGATTTGTCGTTGGCAAACTTTCTTATCGTAATGAAAAAAGTTTGCACACTTCAAAAGAAAATTTTCAAGATCTAAAATACTGTTGTCATTAATCCTCGAACTGATTCAGACGCTTTACATCAGTCATTTATATTTGAAAAGATCTGATATATTTCTGCTGGTTTCTTCTTAGTGGAAAAACTACCTACCGAACCAGTCGTAGCTTCATTTTGACATTCATAAGTGTTCTGTAATGAATGATGAAGATGAACTTACATAGAGCATATTTCTGTGTGTGTTGAAAAACATTAGTAATATGTACATCATTATCAGTCAGTCGCGCCACACTCGTATACGAAACGTCATGGTGCGAGCGGGAAGAAGAGATCACTCGGGTAACTTGAAAATACCTCAAATCGTGCAGCGCTGAAATGAAAACGGAATCTTCAAGTACATTACCATCATCAGCGTCAGCAGCCTATAACGTCTCACTTCAGGGACCAGGCCGTCCCGCACGGCATAGCCATGAGAGATTGGGCCGTAACATATCACGCGGGCCCAATGCATTGCGTGTTAACGACGGCTTTTAAGATATTAGCTGGCATCGACGGCTTAATATGCCTTCCGTGGTCCAGTACGCTGAGCGTTTTAGATCTAGAGGGTTCAATTCCCGCTGGAAGACCACATAATGAAACTCACTGTGCGATTTTTCCCAGTTAAATTAGAACATTGCAGGCAAAACGGAGGAGCCTGTCTCTCATAACACAGGGAACCTTTTATGGGAGCAGTTCTTAATATTTATTGTGAAATTATTGCTAAATTAAATCTTTTTCTTTCTTTCTTTCAATATTACCTGATTGTCCGAAAAGAAAGTATTATTATGGATACTAGAAATCTTACACAAATGTCTCTTTTTACAATAACTCACTCGTATTATAATATTAGGCCCGCACGGATTAAGAAGGCGCGTATACGTGACAGGCACAAATCATGTCATGGCATGTTCATAAACTGCCCATACAGTCTGCGATATTCAACCTTAAGGGTTAGGAATAAGGCATATTGACTGAGGCTCCAGAATTTCACATCTGATGCGGGTCGGGGCCTCCATAAAATCCACTGGAGTGGCTTACGTCCATACATCACACACTCGAACGTGTTTCTTCTATCCTATTGTATCTGTGGTTTTTCTTTGGCACAATTATTTTAGGCGAAGGGGTTTCATTTACACGCGTGTAGTGTTTTTTTCCGTAGAAAGACAAACGAGCAGGTCTGCCTGATGTTAAGGTACTGAGTCGTCTAGGTAGGTACCATAGTAGTGCCAGATATCAGCCCGTGAAATGGAAGTGTTTTGTACTTCTGTGTTCTGGGAAGAAAGCACTGCAGCTTGTAAAATTACCAAGTATGGGAGACCTACCATCTATTGTCTCGGGTGACGGGCGCAGGGCGGTGTTGACGGAAAAAATGACCATGTACTGTTATTGTTTTCTATCAACACTCCTTCTGTCATGGTCAGGCGTATCACTTACCACCAGGTGAACGAGCTGACTGTCCCGTTCACCTATGACCTAAAAAAAATTGCAAGATCAGTCTCAGAAATAATGTTACTGGCCTTTGAGTGTGCGCTCTTTTTTAAGGATGTCAGCTCGTTTCGCTCCGGAAATGTTTCGAGTCCATTCCACAGATTTGTCGTTTGGCAAACTTTCTTATTTCGTAATGAAAAAAGTTTGCACACTTCAAAAAGAAAATTATTCAAGTATCTAAAATACTGTTTGTCATTAACCCTCGAACTGATTCAGACGCTTTTGCATGCAGTCTATTTATTATTTGAAAAGAGTAACTACTGAGTTTCTTGCTGGTTTCTTCTCAGTGGAAAACTACCTACCGAACCAGTGGTAGCTTCATTTGACATTCATAAGTGTTCCGTAAGGACCTAAACTGAACAAACACTTCATTTTTTTCATAATATATTATGTTGTGTACGTATATTTTTTTGTCATTAAGAGTACAGGACGTTATTAGGAAATAATCTCATAACCAATAGCAGGTTCTTCAATGTTTATATATTTACAATGAGTTCATGTCATAATAATTGTCTTATAAGTGAAGAAATTATTAGCATTGTATTGAAACTAAAGTTGTACTTTTAGATATGTATGCTGTCTTCCGTCTTCCGAAAATAAAAAAATATATATTTTGTTCGTGTTTTTGGTATTTGTAGGAATAGCATCAATAGAAATAAATCTGTTTCAAATGTTGACATGATTTGCAATCACGATTTATAAGATGCAGCCCATTGTCAAATAGTCAAGCAGTCGTAGTCTAGATTCTAGAATATGTACTTTCAAATTAAAGTAAAACACATTAGTTGGCTGAAAGAGAATAGCGTAGGGCCAGAATATCCGGCGCAGCATGGAGGACACTTATAATAAGCAAAAATAAATATTTGTATAGATACATTATATGGATCAAGGCAATAAAACATCATAGTAGTTTGTCAAGTATGGGATTAAATAGTGCGATAAATATTCTTATCTCTAAAAACCGCTAGCTTGAAATATTTTGAACTATAAATATTGATAACTGATAAAAGTGAAAGGTGGCCCAATATACAACAGTAAGTAAGCAAGACGTACTCATACTATATTTCGACAAACCTTTCAACCGGCTCGTTGGTCTAGGGGTATGATTTTCGCTTAGGGTGCGAGAGGTCCCGGGTTCAAATCCCGGACGAGCCCAAACTCTTTTTATTGTTTTTCTCCTTATGGTAATGGAAGATTGAAATCGCGCAAAATGTTTTTGAATTATTATTTTCACACAAGTTAAAACTGTTCAAAAGAGTAATATATATTATCGTTTGAAAAATTATACTTTATTAATGGCTTATGTTTACGATTTGGACATGACGTCACAACTTATATTTTTTTTAAATGGACCAGCAAATAACAGGCTGTTACTGATATTTTTACTTAGTTTAATAAATTTCTCTATTTGTATAACATACAAAAATATGATTTGTCACTAAGCTAATAAAATGTTTAATCGATTCGTGTTTATTATTTTAATATAATAAATGTTAAATTTAGCTTTTATTCTTATTACAATTATATAACTTCGCCTAATCTAGTGCAAAAATAATGACATATCAAATACTATTTTAGAAGATCACGATAGACCCCCGGAGGCAACAATAGGGATGATGACAATTTTTTTCTGTTATTATATCAATGGACAGCATAATAATAGAAACGTTGGTAAAAAAATTACTCCGTTAACATTAAAACTCACAGAGATTTTCCAATTCTAAAAACACATTAATGGACTTTCCCAAAAACGCTTCATACAAATGGCTACCTAGTTATGACGTAACACATCAGTAATTTGTACGCATAGTTTGTGAATTTTGTACTACAACTAGTATATTAAATGTTGCGTTTACTAAAACGGTTTCATAGCAAAAGTTGCTTTAAATTGTATGTGTTATCCTTTTGTTAACAAATTTTTGACAATTAATGTACTTTAAAAATGGACTAGCCCATCTAACTTTGAAGACTAATAAAATTCATAAAACATGAGTTTTCGAGCTGAAGTAAGCACATCGTTATATTTAACCCAGATTTGTAATAATACGAAATAGTTCTCACGATTTCAGGACCCAGTCATCATGCCTATTACATTGTTTATAAGACAGACACAATTTTTTCAACTTGGGAAGTGTCTCGCGCAAACTATTCAATTTAAAAAAAATGGTTTAAAAAAGCTCAGTACCATTTTTAAAGATTTACACATTCATACCCCACACGTGTGGTACGTTGAAAAAAAAATTGTTTCAGTCCAATGTATGGAGAACCCCAAAATATATTATTTTTCCAAATTGTTTATTAAAACCTAATAGCGGTTTACAGAATACATATACGTACAAAGTTTGAATAGTGTAGTGCTTATAGTTTCGGAGAAAAAAGGGGTTGTGTTATTCGGACGGACGGACGGACAGACAGACAGACTTGACGAATCTATAAGGGTTCCGTTTTTTGTCATTTGGCTACGGAACCTTAAAAAGTATGGATTTGTGATATGCTCACAAAACAATCGAAAAAAGTATTCCGAATGCAGTCAGTACACAAACACAAATTTCGAATTTCGAACACATTAACCTAAACAAAAGAGTACTACCTTTATATATACTGAATATCATTGCTTGGCTGAAATGTTCCTTTTGAAGTAAACAACAAAATTTAGTTCGGTTCTTTTTGACATTCGGACCATGCCTAAAAAAAGAAAATTTAAATTTAGAACGTTATTCTAGGCGCCACTTTTTAAATAAGTCGCTATTTTCGATCGTCCATACCCCGATGTTTCTACAGTTCTAAACTCCTCTAATCAAGCAAATGGGTGAAACGGGATGTGGGGCTTTGTTTTTTATATTGCCTTCCCGTCCCCTTACCCCTTATCCAGCCAGTGAATGAGCAAACAAAATAGATATAAACTGGTGTGAGTGTTTTTATACGGGCAATGTCGCGTACGCGTAAGTAGCGGGCTGGATTTGATTACAACCTAATTTTGCCTGAGATCGTGCTAGAAACTAATTAGCAGGAACCAGGTGTCCTTCAAGTGTGCATAACGTTGTATATTAAACAATTATGTGAAAATTCAATTTTCTTGATACTTGTAAATAGATTACGTAAAGGTACTTCAACGGGCTTATGAAAACATGGGAAGTGGTATTAAAATAGTGCTAGGAGAATAGCTCCGCCGACATTATGCGAACAACAAAGGAATTGGCTGCTTGCTCGTGTTATTTACCGACCAATATAAATTATGTTCTCTTTCAGGCTGAAGGGTGATTTTTGTGAGCGTATACGGGTTAAGGTAGTGTAGCAGTTTTTTACAGGCTTTGAGATTGGTGGGACACTTTAAATTAAACTTAAACAATATTTCATCATCATCAGCTCCTTACTCGTCTTCACCTATGGGCAGAAACCTACCCGTAAAGGGTGTATAGGCCTTAGTCACAATTAATGTTAAGGGTAACCGAAGCCATCTGTTAATTTAAATTGTTTATATAGAGTGCTTTATTTAGGATTGAAAGGAATGCTATCTATCGAGATGAATTTGTCTCAATAGTAAATACATTTGGAAAATCGGTGTTAGGTGTGATGTTAACAAAATGCCAGTAATATTCAATATGATCACCCGGATTTTTTAAAGTTTATATTTTCGTTTGTATGCGTACTGAAAAGTAAATGACTTTGTATTGTTTTGTTTGAATTTAAAATATTGATTCATAATTTTATTTTAAATATTGACAGCATATTTATTTTCAAGGAACAAGCTAAATAAATTAGCATAAATGGTCAGCAAGTTACCTACTCACAAGTTAATTTAGATATCACAGTCAATTCGAAACTTTACCATTAAAGTTTTTCCCCATGGTGAGTTTTTTTCTAAGAACTGTCCCTGTTCGAAACAAAGAACCCAAAAGTTTTTAACATTGGATTATTCAAGAAGGAAAGTGACATAAGAAGCCAGAATCGCCACATTTGAGTATAAAAAATTCAGAGAGACCTTTTTGACTTCTTTCACTTATACATCACAAAAACCTACCACATATTACCGTGATTTGATATCATTATATCTGTATATATCTTTATGCCTATCAACTCAATACCTTCCATATTTCAATAAATTAATCTTTTAATATTGGGCAAATTCCTTATTATTAAAACTTCAAGATTATTCCTAAAGGTTATTAAATAAATAAATACAGTGATAAGATCGGTGCCGGACCTGACCTAATGCACTAGAAGCTGTGGAAAACGGACAAACTATATTTTTATGGACAGTCGTAGCTCCCTTACAAGTATCTATGGTGTTGCGGTTGAGACGTCGGCTGCAACACCAAGGTTCAGGTACGATTCTCAGGCAGTACAAACTCTTGTGTGCATGAAAATGTCTGTTTGTAAAGGTCTGGGTGTTTCCTATGTACAATATGTATGTATTTACAAAAATGTTAATAAGTATGTCTATCCGTTGTTACGTAATAAAACCTAATACAGGATTCTAGATGGCGCTGTGTGAATGTCAATGGATATTTATTTATTAATATTTATAGGTTATTATCACTTGCCATCAGGTTTTCTTTATGTTATAAGTAAACAGGTTATAAGGTAAGGACGCTCACCTGATGGTAAATTATGTAAATAATAGGATAAATATTATAAACATTGCTACAAATTAAAAATATATTTCATTATTTTACAAATAATAAAAAAAATATAATCATGTTATGAAAACATGATTATATTTTTTAATATTTTTTATAGTAGTTTCTACAAAAGCACTGGTTTAATAAACTCTTCATGAAAGAATATGAAAAACTTACTTTTGTCGATTAAAAATCAGCATCACTGAAACCAGTATTATCAGATGTAAAATAACCATGACTATATCTTACATAACAGCAACCGTGTTGAGTGTGTATCGAATTGTTTTGTGTAACGTTACTTGGGTCGCGAGCACTGCAGATAGATTCGTAAGTACCTAATTGTTTTATACGACAGTTGGAGTAATTGACGCTATACTTTACTTTATGTTCCATTGTGCCATTCAACCCCATCATGAGTTGGCTGTTTGTGTGTTTTAGTATTATTTTAATATGCCATATTATTATATCTTTGAAGTCTAAATTTGTTCGTTTAGAACTTTAATCAGATTGGCGTCGTCAGGGTACAGGGAGCTTACCGCTCTCTCATGAAACAGTATTATTATGTTATTACTTTGCCTGCAGTAAAAAGTACTAAAACTCTCGGTGGAAATAAATTGATAATAATTGAAGTCATTTTTTCCTTTCCTCATAGCTCACTACACACACACACCTTCATGACACTAACATCACACTATACGATAATGGACGCACACATTATTTATACATGCTTGTGTAATGAAAATACGAATATACGGCGATAGGCCCCAGTACTAAGTTCATTCTCGAATATCAAATACTCTATAAATTCTACTATTCTGTCAGTCAGGCGACAGAGTCCCAGGCGACTGTTCCTTCGATTTTCACGATCAACTCCTGTAGAAGCGTGCGCCATTTTTATAAAAGATTAGTTCAGTGTGACGTCACATCATAAACATTAATGTTGCCATTATAATCGATTTGCAGCTACAAAAAGATGTGAAATGAATTTGCAGTTTCCAAAAATACGATCAATAAAATAAATCACGACACTTGTACTAAATTTATAATAACACTCACACCAAAAGTTGCTTCACACTGCCTCCAAATGAAAAACATTATTAGAGCAATCTCAGGGCCAAATTGAAAATCAGCGCTCAGCGCAGCCCAGCTTTTTGCTAAGACTGGTACACATTGCCAGATATTTTAAATAATAAGTTTATACATAAGGTAGCAATAAGTTTTGTACAAGTGTTATTAATGTTTGTTTATAAGTGATTTTGTTCTTTATATTTTACCTAACTTTTTATGTATATCCATTTTAGAGGCAATAAAGATTTTTATTTGCATTTGATATAGTAATACTGATTTAAGAGATGGCGGTAAACAGCACGTCTTATGGATGATTTAGCCGTAACCAACCACGCCCCAATGTGGATGGTGCCATTAACAACTATTGAAACACAGAGCAAGTAGCCACCGAAAAGCTAAATGTGCAGTCTTAATCACCAAGTTACTTGAAATAGCCAAACAAACCCGATTCCTTAGTTCAAATTAATATTATTCATCATCAGTCATTAACGTCCCACCGAGGGACACGAGCCTAACCCGTATAGGTGATTAGGCCTTAGTCGTCCACGCGGCCATGCGGATGGACGACTTCACACACAACCTTCGAATCTCTTCGCAGGCGTGCATGAAGGTTTCCTCACAATGTTCCTTCACCGTAAGAGCGTCGGATAACGTAATATATTTCGAAAATCGAAAATACATTGGTACGTGTCGGATTGAACCTGAGCCCTCCCGTAGGAAGGCGACAGTCCACACCACTGAGCCACCGACGCTCTAATAAATTATATAGAAATTCAAAATACAACGACAAGGAAATACTAAAAATATTAAAACTAATAAAACAGTTGTTACCGATTGATCCCCAATTATATTGCAACGGCCGATTATCCAACCTTCGCAAACAAAACCGAGTGAATCGACTCTCCATTCGATATTTAAACAGATCTTGTTAATTGCACATTTCCAAAAGTTAAAACCAATCTTTGGTGAATTCGGCAAATATTAACGAGCGCCAAACAAAACTCGCATTTGGCATGTTCCAGGAAATTTAATTTTGGTACCAATAAACGCATTAATAGGATTTCAGTTAGTTTGTGTTTGATTTTGGTAGCAGTGCCCCAAAGTCCTGGCAGTTCTCGCGATATGAATGACGTATTAGATACGATTAGCGTTAAAATTAACTAGCTTTTATGAAATCTCAAATATTATGAAATTATTCAATGAGATTTTATTGTTGCTCAGTATATTTTTCAAAGGAAATATTATAAAATATGTAGCTCTTGAAGCTTTGTTTTGTCTGGGTACTCTTTATTTATTTTCACTCGATGTTTGTTATTTTATTTGTTTGATACTTTAAAAATATATGTTAGCTATTTGCTTAATTTTTACAGCACATTGTAACAGTGTATGTTTGTATAAATACAATATAAAAAATATGAAAAAGATTTTTAAATTCCTTTCCCTTGAACATGAAATCAAAGGTTCTTATGAATGAATCATAATTTAAAAATACATTAAAACTTTTGTCTTGTATACATCTTTTCAAAATAATTAAGACACTAAATAACAAATCCAGGTATAATGATTTAAATTTAAGTTCAAACAAGTTTATTATATAGTTATGAATAACATGCAAAAAACGGGGTCTTTATCAATTAGCATTCAAGTTGTTTAAGCTGAACAAATTCGTCCTTACTATTTTGCCACATGTCCCAAGGATTGAATCAATAAACTGATCAAGCAGAACTTGGAGTCCCACGTTTCGGGTTAACATGCATCCGAAACCTATCGAGAACGCATCCGCATTCGGTGCTCACATTGCTCTCGTGATTCAGCTCGCCACACAATTTAGATGAGCGACGATTTTAAATTCCGCGAACACTGTGTTCAATTCGCCGTCGACAATGCGAGTGCTTGCCAATGTTTCCAATTTGCTAGATTGTTCCGAATTTGAACGTCGGCGGTACGAAGATAAATAGAACAAATTGTTTAGCGATTTCCATGCAAACTCCTTGGGACTTGACACGCGTCAGAATTTGAACTCTTAGCTGCAGTCATTAAAGGCGAACGTTGTTCCCCTTTTTCTAATTTCGTCACTCCTTCAAGTCGATTGTCAGAGAAGAAATTTTAATATCTCTTTGTTTTAGTGATTTATTTCATTTGGATCGTCGTCGGTTTGAGGATGCTGTGAGGAATTGTTTCGAATGATCTGTGTTTATTTATGGATATTTGCAACCGTTTGTTTCACTGTAGTTAGAAACAAGAATAAATAAATCTTAGAGCTTGAACATATTTTTATTCAATTCAGTTAGGTATGTTTCTCCAGGGCTTAATATCATGCAATCACAGATGGTTATTATAATATTGTTCGTATTTTTGTTTATAAAAATATATTCGAGAAATAAATTCATTTAAATTTGTGAATATAGACAAATATAAATGTAACACTATAGGTACAGATTTTTTACTCATTATGAAAATCCTTGATACTTGCATAACCAATGCTGTCATCATAGCCCTTTGGGGCCAGATATCAAATATTTAGCCCAAAAGGGCAATCTAGCACTTTTTCACTATCTTGCAAATATTCCCAAAGTATAAATTTTCTAGTCTAAAAAAATAAAATATTGCATATTTAACGAAAATTTTAAAATAAAATAATTTATTTAGAGCCAATTTGACAAAAACTAATGAGATAAACTTTTAATTTCTGGCGACTTTATTCAGTGACAAAAGATGCTTTAGCGTCTGAATCTTCGATTTAATCTATTTTCAAGTTGTCTTAAAGTAGGTGACGGGATGTAGGTTAATCCGACACTTAATTGTTGGTATCCTGTCTCGTACCAAACCATGGTGCAAGTTCAGTTTTATCTTAAAATATAAGAGTATTTAGGAAGAAAAGGTTTTGCGCAACGCGTGACGTTACAGGGAATATGCATATAATCCAAAGTCTGTTATTTCTTTTATTTTATATTTCAACTTGATTTAGTTATGATTATTTTATAAGGTTAAAATAAGGGCAATAAATTCAAACTAACGAAACCCGCTATATTGATTTCTTCTCTCTCTCTCGACTCTGTAATTCAAATCATTTGTAAAATATTTTGTTTAGTACATAGTTTACGTTTCAATCATATTACAAAAAAAATATGTTCATAAGATGTCTCCCATAAGAGTTTTCTCGTAAACCGATCCCTTGCAGTCGACGGCAGAGGTCTTCGTTTAGCAGCGGACATATTAGTAATGCCGAAGACGTTTCCCCATTGTTAAGTACACATACTAAAAGTTCCATGCTAAAATTAGGGCTAGATGGCACTGTGTAAATGTCGGATAACTATTTTTGAACTTAATGGTTGTCTGATTGATGTGATGAATTATTTTTTGCGTAATAAACCAAAAATTGTGTGGGTATGTATTAAAAATTACACAGAGCGGTTCGATTGGATATGTCCCAAGACTTAAATGGATATTACAGTAGATCGATCTGGGATCCATTACCCATACCCCGACCTTAGGGAGGGCCGGTGAGGCGGAAACACAAGGGAGAGTAATTCTAGCGGTTGGAATGCGTCTCAGTCGAGACCTTTCATACGTATTTTATGAAGGATTTCAGTTTTCTGCGGCTCTTCTCGATGAGCTTACTTTTGTGGGAGGGAGAGGCAAAATATAATACTAACAATCGACAATTTATATATGTTTCAGGTTAATTCGAATAATAATATTTTGAATATGATTTCCCTGCCGGAAGCTATAATTACTAGGTTTAAGGCAAAATATTTTTTAAAATCAATTAAGTGTAATTTAATTGGATTTATACTTTTATCAATTTAAACTCCTACTTCACGAATTGAAGTCAAAATTGGTAAAGTTTACTCACTTTTAGCTATATTTTCTTTAAAAGTATTTAAAAAAACATAATTATATCATCATCATCAGCTCATTACACGTCCCCATCGAGGGGCACGAGCCTACCCGAATAGGGTGATTAGGCCTTAGTCGTCCACGCGGGCCCAGTGCGCATTGGACGACTTCACACACAACCTTCGAATCTTCGCGCAGGCGTACATGAAGGTTTCCTCAAGATGTTTTCCTTCACCGTAAGAGCGTCGGATAACGTACATATATTTTTCGAAAAATTCGAAATACATTGGTACGTGTCGGGATTTGAACCTCAGCCTCCCGGTAGGAAGGCGACAGTCCACACCACTGAGCCACCGACGCTCTAAATATTATTAATAATTATATATTCAAAATGAAAATAACTAAGGATTCATTAAG